>LR751279.1:0-159166 GCA_902729485.2 Mus minutoides
TCAGAGGAAGGAATTTGCTGGTGTTTGCCTTTGCAGAGTTCTTGAAAGCCCCATCACTCTCTCTCTCTTTCTTTGCTTCCCTGACATCAGGTGAGAAGCCCGACTCTGCTATGTAGCCTGTTTCATTTTGGGCCTACAGCAATTAGGTGAAATACGGTAGAGTAAAACCTTTGAAAGCATGGGCTAAAACAACTCATCTTTCTCCTTAAGGTGCTTATATTAAGTATTTTCTCATAGTGGAACAAACAAGCAAACAAATAAAAAGTAGTATAAGATCTTTGGATTATAAAACCTGCAAAAGTTTTGACAAGTTGGTTTTATTCCAGGCTACTTTTAGTTCAGTTCTAAACAAACAAAAGCTCAGAGAGATAATGCCTTAGTCTGTACACACACACACACACACACACACACACACACACACACACACACACACACACACAGAAGAGAAAAAATAAACACCAAAATATACAATATGTGAATGAAAACATGTCTTGATGTTGTAGAAGTCCAAGTCAAGCTTCTATAGGCAGACTCAGAATCTGATGTGGGGGGGGGGTTGCTCTTTTCTAGGAAATGGCATCTTAAATACACCCAGGAAAAGATGAATGCTGTGTCCTTACATTACAGAAGAGCCAGAAAGGGAAAAGGGCTTTAACTGTTCCCTTTAGCCCTTTTAGAAGGTCTTAATCCTTATAAAAGGAGCTGCCATGATTCAGTTACTTTACAAAGGTCCTACTTAAAAATACCATCACATTGGTGATTAACTTCCAGTATATGAGTTTCAGGAGCACATTCAGATCATGGCTGTTGGTGATTGGAGGGAATGAAATTGCAAACGGATCAAGTGGTAACTGACATACAGTGAAATGCTCATTAGAAGCTAGTAGTGTTGTAGCAGTTGCTTTTCTGATTATTAATTAAATGTCCTTTAGGACTCTGCTTCTTACCCTTTAGCTCTGCCTTCTTTCTTGATTTAATTCTTCTATATGTCCAGGATTCCCATATATCCTTTCACCTGGTTCCAAGGACATGAAAGACCAAATAAATCTGTTTTAATGTAAGGGTTTAAAACTACATTTATTATTCTATTCTTTCAGATGAACCTTTTAACACAAAAGGCACATTCTTTCTATTTTATTGACTATTGAATAAGTGAGAGAATATGTTTATATCCTTAAAAGTTGATGGAAACATTTTAATTCCTGCCTTAAGTAGTGTGATAGCTCTATCTATCTCTATCTATCTCTATCTATCTCTATCTATCTATCTATCTATCTATCTATCTATCTATCTATCCATCCATCTATCTATCTAGGGGGGATGGGGTGGGAAAGGAATGTGCTGAGAGTTTGAAGGCAGGAAAGGAAGTTGATGTTGGGTATCTTCCTTAATAGTCCACTCTATTCACTGGGCCAGGGTCTTTAGCTGAACCCAGGTCCTGCTTGTTTGGTTAATCTAGCTAGCTAGTTTGCCCCTGGAATCCTTTCTTTCTGCTCCTGTAGCATTTGAACTACAGGTGGGCCACCATACCCACCAGGTCTTTCATCTGTACTAGGGATTCTAGTTCACAGCAAACACTTGATACACTGAACGTTCTCCTCAGCTCTTCTTTAAGAAGTTTTGTCAAGTATTGTTATTAATTTGTCCTGCATTACATACATGATTCTGAGGTATATCACTTAAAGATATTGTCTTTATTATAAGCTAGTACTACTCACCCATAAAACCAGTAATTCCTGACACATGCCAGGCATTCTTGTAGTTATTGATGTATCACTCAAAATTAACCCTATATTTTAGCATGAGGGTCATTGGTAATCTTGATAGTTGTTAGCATAATTAGACTTGGGTGAGAGAGAAGAATGGAGAAATTGGAGAAAATAAGTGCAGATAATTCCTTTGGGGATTCTTCCTTCAAGAAAGGAACAAAATCAACTTTTGATTTATGGGTAGTATTATTTGTACACTAATGGAATAACTGAGCCAGGCAGGTCAAGGGTGTTGAGACAGAAAAGAAAGGCACCTGCTGATGCAGTGTCCTTGAGAATTGAATTGAGGTAAACTCTTTCCCAAAGCAATGCTGGCCTGCAATAGGTCTCTGATAAGAGAGTCACCTATAGTAAAAGGGAGAAGCTGAATACAGGTTGCCACTGTTCTCTATCAGCAAGGCTGAATTTTCCTCACAGCAGTGTGAGAGAACAAAGCTGCCTCCCACACGGTGGCTTTTTAATGTACTTGCTCAAATGTACTTGCTATTTCTCTGCTTCTGTTTTGTTCTAATTAATGCTTCTGTATGTAGTCAAAGTCAATCCACAAAATACACACAACATCTTCAGTGTGTGTGTGTGTGTTTGTGTGTGTGTGCACAGCCTTTTTTTTTTAATAATCTAAAAATGGTTTTTGAATAAATTTGGGGGAAAGTGTGGTTTTAAAAGTACTTTGGAAAATATTTTGTTTGCTTTTTTAGTCTTTGTCCTTAACTCTTGGGTTGCATCATTGGTGGAAAACTACAAGAGGACTAGAGTTGTCCAGTTGACTTGTGGCATACATGCATAGACTTAAGGATCTGTACTCAACTGATTGTTCCCAGTGACAGGGTGCTCTTTTTGCAGTGGTGCTGATTCTGCTACAGGAGAGGCTGACTGATAAGTGCACTGAGAGAAGGCTTCTCTTTCCCCTCTTGTTCTGGCACACAAAGGAAGTTTTAATTGCTTTAATTACTACAGTAGGTTTCTTTGAAATCCCCCAGCATCTCAGCAGAGTCTTGGTACCATCACAGCCTCTCTGGGAATCAAGTCCATGAGTAGTGGAGGCCCAGAGTAAGGATGAAATAGCTCACATGAAATAGCCTTTGATTTCTTCTTGTGGAAAAGCTACTTATCATGACTACCACCTTGCTTTCCCAGTTGTTCTGAGCTGATTTCTTATTCCTATTAGCAGAGTGATATTTTATTTAAATGAAACATCTGAATAACTCTCTTGGTTTGGGGTCAGGGTAAAGAAAAAAAATTAATGCATAAAGTTATTTCTACTGAATATGAGCTCTCAGGGCTCACCTCATGGGTAGTCCTGTTTAGAATCTGGAATCAGAATTAGACAAAGGCATAAAAGATGACATTTGAATATATAAGGGTATAAAGGAGATAACAGTAGAATGTCAACATTGATTTCCTGAGTTTGAAAATTGTACTTTGGTTTCTCACATTTGGGGAATCCAGATGAAAAGCACAGCGAGATTCTTTGCCCTCATTTTCTGATGCTCTTGCAAGTCCATAATTATTTGTGTGTGTATGTGACAAGTTAACTTGCTGCTCTAGAGTTTTTTTGTATTCTCCCAACTCTGGCACATGAATTTCCCAATAAAGCCAAATCTAAATCTGCACTGACCACAACGTGACAATGGAGAAAAGTGGCACTGGTTTTTTTTTTTTGGGGGGGGGGATAGGAAGTCTGTTAGAGAAGATGATTTCAGAGAAAAGGCATCCAAGTTCCTGGGTATGACTTTGAAGAAGCCCTTGAAGCTAATCAGAGAAAATCCATTAGGAGAAACTGTGGCCACTTGTGACTTGCTGTCCTGTGGGAGAAGAATCTAATTTCCCTCCACAGACTTAATGAGTTAATTGGAACCAGTGGATTGAAGATACAAGAATGGAATTTGTGGAGGAAAATCTAACTTTGATGTATTTAATGGTATTATGTTTCTAACATGTGCTTAGTGTTTTATGAATAGGATTTCTGTAGACAACCTTTTGTCTTTTTAATACTACCAAAGAAGATTTAGAATTTTCTATAAAACAGTGAACAGACAAGATCTGAAGCCTTCGCCAGCTTTGGTGGTCTGTCAATTTATGTGATAAATTAGTGATGTTTCCAACTGTCTTATTTATTACATTAATAAAATTTCTTGCACTAAATCAATAATGTTGGTCATGTGTAGACATGTGTTAACATGTGTGTGTATGTTTTCTTCTTAAGGCACAGTGTTGGAAATCCTTGCCACAAAACAAGTATTTGTATGGATTATTTATGTGGCTAATATTAGATGCTGTGCAGTAGCTATTAGGTATGATTTATTTGTCTGTAGAACAGTAGCATAAGAGTGTTCCAAATATACCTACGGGGTGCAATTTTGAAATTAATGTGCTAGGGTACTTTAATATAGGGAATATGCTGGCAGGGTTCACTAGTGTTTGGTGCAGCCAAAGGTTCTTATCTTGATGGATGGTTGTGTTTCCTCTTGATCAATGAATGAAGCTTCTTTTAGGTCAACAAAGAGAGAAAACAGTTGGTGGGCTTGCCTACTGCTGGATTAAGTTCAGAACCTGGAGAGAACTCTGTATTATTAGGACAGATACTAGAAAGTATGTTTATCTGAATCCCCAACACATCATTTTTCAAGTGCAGACCGCCCATGCTGGATGATAAAGAACCTATATGCTTTCTTTACTTGTTGAAGTGTCTTAAATTAGCTAAATACTATCACAGAATCTATCTTTATGTTTGTACTTGTATTGTGCCAGGAAGCATTTGTGAACTCCAAAAGACCACCAAGGAGCAGATTCTGATTATTCTAATTGCATTAGGGTCTCTTTATTTAAGTTCTATCTTGGGCCATGCCACCATATCAGAATGGAATAGTACATCCCTGAACCCAGTTTTAGGCAAGCATTTATAGAGGAAGCAAATAAGCAATGGGTGTTTCTAGCCTGGCACACATCTGATTGGGGGACCATTATAGCCTGTAACATGATTGGCTGGTGCCGGGAGCCAAATCGTAAACTTAACTTCTATCTTCCTCCTGATTGGTGGTTGTTAGCAAGTGAAGTGTCCCGACAGGCTAGTAACCTGGAGGTATCTGGTCTCTCACTTGGGATTATGTTTTCAAGGGATAATAGTTGCATTTTGATTATATTTTATTTAATCATTCTGTGTATCTGTATAGTCTGTGTGTGAGGGAGGCATGTATGTACCATGGTATATGTGTGAAGGTCAGAGGATAACATGACGGAGGTGGTTCTTTCCACCCCACCGTGTGGGGTTTATGTATTGAAATCTGGTCACTACGCTTGACAACATTTGCTGTTAAATACCTTGCTTGGCCATGGGTTAAAATAAAAATATGACAGGTGATTTATATCGAATCACAGGGAACACTTAGAGATATCTTTACTTGATTCCAGGAACAGGTGAAGTCCTGTAGCTTTAGTTCTTATTTTCTTGACAGACTAACTTGAGTAATTATTGCCTTTGATGATAATGCCATTGAAGTTAGACTAGGAGACCAGTCATGGTCCTGGAATGCTGTGGTTGGCTCTTTTTGTGTGTCAATTCAAAGACTGTCTTTCAAGAAGCAAAGATCAATCTAAAGGAGATGCAAGTAAATCAAACAACCAGACAAGCAACTTTCTTTCTTTCTTTCTTTCTTTCTTTCTTTCTTTCTTTCTTTCTTTCTTTCTTTCTTTCTTTCTTTCTTTCTTTCTTTCTTTCTTTCTTTCTTTCTTTCTTTCTTTCTTGCACCAGAAAGTCAGTCTGCCCTCACTTAGAACAAAGCACTGAAGATTTTGTTGAAAGACTAAGCAGTAGTCAGAAGTATCAGAATGATAGATCTGTGTGGCGGTGGGAGCTGCATCCTTCTGACAGTGATGATCATTGCTTTGAAGCACCTCTGCAAGCCCCTAGAAAATCAAGACTTTCTGGAATGATCTTCATTAAAAGCCAAGTGAAGACAGGTGATTCTTTCATGGCTGGAGCTGGCCTTATTCCCTCAAGATTTGAATACTGTCTCCATATTTCAATTAATTCTAGGGGAAAAAAAAAGAGGCAATAACTCTTCCCATGTGGTCTTCAGTCTTTCCCTGGGAAGCCTCTGAACCGCCACCTACCTCCTGTGAATAGCAAGGACTGTGATCCACAAACAAATGAGTGTCCCATAGCGCAGACCAATTAGTTTAGAAAGAGCCTCATTAGTTTTGAAATTTTTGCCATCAGGTCCCTGTAGTTAAATTTCCCAAATGACCATTTTAATTTAAAAAATTATTAAATTTTTTTTTGCTTCCCTGTCATAATTCCTTGCTCCTTTATATCTGCACAACACTCCTGAAATTTCTGAGCTACGTTTGATCTTTTACTTCTTTTTAGAATGATTTTTAATGTTTTATTTATATTAAATGGAGTGAGTAGTTTTATATTAACATCCCGAACCTTCCCAAGCACTCTGCAAGTGTATCTGACTGTTCTCAGGTTAATGGTCATGTAAAGCCTATGGAGAGACCTGAAGAGTTTAAACAAAGGTTTTTCCTGCTATGACTGGCATTCCTGTTCCACGATAGTATATGAAAACTTCTTGCCACTGGTTGACGTTTTGGAGATGAAGAAGAGCACTGTGCTCCTGTGTTGACTGTATGGCTCTATAGGGAATTAATTATCAGTGTAGCAACTTGGACCATCACATTGTACATAAAAGTTGATGAAAGTAAATGGTGACTGTATCAGGGTAAGCATTCGTTGAGTTCGTGATTATATCAGAAACCGTAAGCTTTGAAGTCAGGAGGCATCTTGGCTTGTTCTCCAGAGGAGATAGACATGTGATGCCTCAGAGATTCTTTATTGTCTCTGGAAGCTAGAAAAGCTTATGTGGGCACCCTACACAGCTATTCAACACCAAATTGAGAGGATAAATAGAGACAGCCCCCAAGACAGCTGTGTTTTCTTTGTCCTCTTACTAATTGTGATACAGGAAGCAGGATCTGGCTTTGAAACATCTGTCATTGGCCATCTACTGGAATATGGGCCCTTGCTTACTTTTTGAATTCTCTTGTTCTTTTGGGGAAATTTAATTTGCTTCTGAAGACCGGATTAATCACCTCCTTGGTTCATTGGATATCATGGCTGTAGGTGAATTTAAGGCTCCTTTGGTATTTTCCTTCATTTCATTTTTATCCATACTGTTTAGTTCCATGACTCCAGCCTTTCAAAATATTTTAAACTATTCGTGTGTGTGTGTGTGTATGTGTATATGTGTGTGCGTGTGTGTGTGTTTGTCTGTACAGACACACCACAGTGTACTTATAGAGTTTAAAGGGCAACTTATGAAGCCTATTCTTTCTTTTATTACTGTGTGTTCCTTGAAATGGAAGTCAGTTTCAAGCTGTATACAAGTACCTTCAGCAGCTAAGCCATCTTACTGTCTCAACTCTAGCTATTAAATGTGTTTATGTGAGTTCATTACCAATATATGCTCTTGTAAAACATAGATTCCTGTTTGAATAAGGTTCTAATTTACATAACATTCAATTAATTTCATTTTTATATTTATTCCCAACAATGTATTTTATAATATCTATCTTTTTTTGTATGTATAGAAACCTGAATCTTACTCTATTTCATGTCTTGACTATATTTTAGCTTTCTATTATCCAGTTTCTTCTATTGGATTGGCAAAAAGTAGAAAGCTGGAATCTTCTAGTGATAAGGACATAGAAGGTTTATGTGTTCCTGATGATAGGATAAATTGGCTCCTCACTGAAAAGTTGTGTGTGTGCATGTGTTTGTGTGTGTGTGTGTGTGTGTGTGTGTGTGTGTGTGTGTGTGCCCTCACACACGAGCCTAGGTGTGTGGTGTGTGTGTATATACATTCACATATTTATTTACAAATAAATATGTATCAGTAGAGAGATATATATTCAGATTATAGTATGTACAGAAACACACAGCTCTGCGTGCACATAAATGCACCATATGGTATATCAAGTGAGTTTCTGTAAGCAAGGACAGGGTAGGATCATGGTACTTTAGACTGCAGTACAGAAAAAGGAGTCAGAAGGAATTATAATCAAAGGCTAGGTGTCAGATCATTCTGTTTCCATGCGTGTTACAGTAAACTGGAGTCCTTGTATGTCCCTCCTGGTGATGCTAGAGCAGGAGTCATCATCCTTCTTGGGCTGTGACCCATGTCATAACTTGAGAAAGCTCATAGAATCCTTCTCAAGAGAACATGTTTAAATGCATGAGATAAAATTGACATGATTTCTCAGGTGAGCAATTATGTTTAGACTGTTAGGAAATGCAAACTGTGTGGCATTGTAATTAATGCTGTGTTTTCTTCAATGCCTCAGGTAGTTTCTAGTGACATATACAACAAGCAGTTGTGTATGAAGGAATGGTGACTGAAAGGCTATTTCAAGATCTTCAGTAGCTTTTATAAGATGCCTGTGATCAAACTGAAGATAATGGCTGTTGCCACACTGCTGAAGTGTTCTCAACCCCGAGTTCAGAATCCTCAGTTCAAGTAGAAAAATTAATCTGCACTTTAGATCATCACAGACTATTAATGACAATGCTCATCTACAGCCATCCTTTGAGTGTTTGCTCAAAGAGTTAATTCACATTGTAATTTTAGAGACTCTGTGTTGTAAAGTGTAAGATCCTTTCATGTAACCCTGGAAGTTGAGAGGTGGGGAAACACCTAGCCTAGGATATCTGACCACCAAGATATGTTTCTTTACTCTTTTGTTCTAATAGTGTGAACTGCATGGAGGTGATGGTGTAGTCAATGCTTGGTCTCCTTGGGTATATATTGATGAAAAGCAAAATGTAGAACTGAGATCTCTTCCCAGCGCTCTCCTTCCTTAGCTCTCTCTGTTCCCTTGTCTTCACATCGCAGCCCCTCTGTGTTTGTAGACATATCCCAGAAAGCAGAAAATTTCAGATTTCCCTAGAGTCTCTGGTGGTTTTGTTACTCGTTCCTCAGGTCTATAATTCCCCTTTTATTCGGTAGCTTCGGCAGCCTTTTACATTGAGGGGAAGGAACCAAGAGTTCTTTGTAATTTGTCATTGTGACAGGAACCTATTAGTTTTACTATTTGAAAAACAGCAACTTCATGTTGTCTTTATAGGATTGTCACGAGAGTAAAGTGAAATAATATGACACAATGCAAGAAGCTCAGCTGCTGTGCTCAGCACACATAGTAGGCGCACATACGGATTTCCCTACATTTTCTGAGCTTGTAGCATACCAGCAAAAAACCATGTGTATCAACCACTGGGAGAAGCAGAGATAGGAGAAACCATATACCCTGGGGCAGCAGTTCTCAATATTAGCTAAATTTGCAGTCACCTAGGTAGTTGTCATGACCATAGTTCTTTAAGTAAGGACCCAGGTAAGTATTTGTCTTGTGTGGGTTTTTTTTTTTTTTGTTGCTTGTTTGTTTATTTGTTTTTAATTGTACAATAGAGCCCCATTGTGTATCCATGAACTCACCATGTAGACCAGGCTGGCCTAGAACTTCCAGAGATATACTTGTTTCTGCTCCCATGTGATCATATTACAAGCAGCATATCTTCTTTGGACTCAAGTATTTATATGTATATATTGAAGTTTGTTGGAAGATTTCAAATATAAGAATGTCTGAATGAAATCCTTGGGATGACTTTCCTTCTTTTTCTTTATATCCACTAACTCTTAGTGGTCATTGTGAATGATAAAACTTCTAAGTGAAATCTTCAATTATTATCTAAAATCATTTATGTTAATGTTTTATGAACACCTCCTCATGTATACACACAAAATGAATAATTAGACAATATTTAAAAGTACTAAGGAACTGGTTGCATTAAGGAGAATGGAGTGAGATCATGACAGGTTCTAGACAATACAGCATCTATTCTTACATGTCACAATGAGTGAAAAATTCCTAAGATTAGTGAGATGATCCACTTTGAAAAAGTTTGACTAATGATAGAAAGAAAGAACATAACAATATTCCCCAAGATGATAGTGTCAATCTTTTTTATTAAGTTTGTCTGTAACGTTAGGTCTGCAGGATATTTGACATATGTAGACTGTTGCTCTGGCCTGTGCGATTGATCAATTGTTCTCCTGGCTCCTGATGACTTGAGATCTACCAGAATTGGAATGTATTATCTAGAGTTATTATAAACTCTAGTGTCTTAATGTTGCCTGCCAACTCAGAGTTATGTCTGTCTGCTCTTTCCATGGAGTGAGGTGTAGGAGGAGGAAAAAGAAAGATTTGGCATGAAGGGTGCTTCCTCATGGAGGGGGAGAGAGACAGATGGCCCTGCTAGTAGGGGGGAGACAATGTAAGCTCTGAAAAAGATTGTAACTGGGGATGGATTATGGATTTCCCTCAGAAAACATTCATAAAGCAAGAGCTGATGGTCGTTTACATCAATTGATCAATGAAAAGAAAAAAAAAAGACCTCATACAAAACACATCCCCTTCATCTTCTCTCTTCCTTCCTTTGTTCCTTCTTTTCTCTATTCCTTCTTTCCTCACTCTCTCCTTTCCTCCCTCCCTCATCCTACCCTTCTGAAACAATATATTCCATTTCTTAAGTTCACATTTTCAGACCAATGGAGAGCTGGAATATGTCAACTTATTTCTGTGATTCTTACATTTGCTTTATGTTTTAGTGATTCCCCTGATGCTGGTAACCTAGCAGATAAGAGCAGATTGCCTCAAAGTGGCAGAATAAGTAGCACAATGAAAACAATGCTTCTGATGTCCTAGATGAAAAGCTCTGTGATGGCAGAGTGACTAGAATGTCTTTCTCTCCCATTAACAACTTAAATTTTTTACAAGCTGCCCAGCAGCCAGCACGGGTGAGTCTGTGCTGTGTGACACAGACCCTTTGTTTCTTTCCTTTTCTCAATCAGATCTAGCTGTCTTTGTCCTGTTTCCACGGTTTCTACTCCATTGAATGCCAATTAATTTGATGGATGATTCTTTGCTAATAGTTTGAATGTTAATGTATTCATTAAAAAATAATAAAAAGCATTTATCTAATGCTTCTTGATGTCAGAAAGCATGTTACAAGCATCCACATATAGGATCTCCAACCAAGTTAACATTTCCATTTCTGAGGAATCTCATAATTGATTCTGAGAGAGAAAATGGTCAAAATGGTAGACCTTTGGATTTCTAGCTGGAGAGGGAATGCATTTCTATTGTGTGTCAAATCTGATTGAGCTTCATAAATCATAATGATGATGTGCCATCTATTTAATCTTGGGAAGCCTGTTAGAAAAATACATAAAACTCAGATTAGAAGCCCTATGTAAGACAACACTATCTGTTATTTCCCTTGATCATTTGGTACCACCTGAAATCCTTGAGTCTGTTTCCTATCATTATTAAAAGAAATGCATTTAGAAAGTCTTTCATTGATGGCTGTGAAGATTAGACATTATTGGCCTATTTGTAATTTGAAATCATCCAGTGTATGTTACTAGTGAAGTTTAAATTAGTTTTCTTCTCTTAGTGATGGGGGATTGATATCAGGGCTTGAACATGCTGGGTAAAAGTTCCCGAGCTGTAGCACGATTCTTTGATCAGGATTTCAGAAACAGAATCCCTAAGGCCAGTTGATTCTCATTTCCATTAACATTTATTCAGGATGATATCTTGAAACTCTTTAACCTAGCAAAAACTCTACCCCGATATAAGATAGCCATAATAACATGTGCCAGGCTTATTCCAAACTATGATTTAGTTGGGGAATATATGATAAAATAAGATGTGAAAATAGATGGGACCTATTTTCACTGAAACGTAGTTATCTTTAGGAACTGCATTAAATTTTTATGTTTTGTTAATGTGTTGTTCATATGTATTAGTGGGGTTTCATGTAGTAATGTATCTCGGGCATATGGAATATTCTAACAAATTTCAATCTTCCTGCCAAATTCTTCTCAACTTCCAAAGATCTCCATTCTGTATTTTGTTTGGTTATTTTTTTAGTTTCAACTTTTAAAAGAGAACATAACTTTCTGAGTTTTGTTTATTTTATTTAACATAATGTTTTCTGACTTCAGCAATTTTCCTGAAAGTGGGAAGATTCTATTCTTTGTGGGTAGATAATTTTTCATATATCTGACATATTATCTTCATTCATTCATTCATTCATTCACTCACAGAAATCATAGGTAGACTGTGTATCATTAGTATGAATAATGCCCCAATAATCATGGGCACACTGGTGTCTGTTTATATGCTAATATTATATCCTTTGGATACATTCCTAAAATTAGGACAGATGTATAATAGGCAAAACAATTGTTAGCCTTTTTGAGAAAGTGTTATGCTGTTAACCATAATGACAGCACAAATTTATATTCCCAATAATGGTGCTGAAATTTCTATTTTCCCAACATTATTTTCAGAAATGTTTGCTGTTGTTTTTGTAATCATCACACTGTATATGTGTGATGAGATAATATCTTACTGCAGTTTCAAAATTTATTTCTCTAGAACGTATGTTTTGCTTGAGATATATCTATTTATTGCATTTGTGCATTTTAAAACCACACAAGAATTCTGCATTAAACCTATCTGGTCCTGGGATTTTTTGGTTGGGAGACTATTAATGGCTGCTTCTATTTCTTTAGGGAATATAGGACTGTTTAGGTCATTAATCTGATCCTGATTTAACTTTGGTACCTGGTATCTGTCTAGAAATTTGTCCATTTCATCCAGGTTTTGTTGAGTATAGCCTTTTATAGTAGGATCTAATAATGTTTTGTATTTCCTCAGGTTCTGTTGTTATGTCTCCTTTTTCATTTCTGATTTTGATAATTAGGATATTGTTCTTGTGCCCTTTAGTTAGTCTGGCTAAAGGTTTGTCTATCTTTTGATTTTCTCAAAGAACCAGCAACTGGTTTGGTTGATTCTTTGAATAGGTCTTTTTGTTTCCACTTGGTTGATTTCAGCCCTAAGTTTTATTATTTCCTGCAATCTATTTCTCTTGGGTGGATTTGCTTCCTGTAGTTCTAGAGCTTCTAGGTATGCTGTCAGACTGCTAGTGTATGCTCTCTCTAGTTTCTTTTTGGAGGCAGTCAAGGCTATGAGTTTTCCTCTTAGGACTGCTTTCATTGTGTCCCATAAGTTTGGGTATTATGTGGCTTCATTAAAGGCCACCAACAGATTGGGAAAGGATCTTTACCAATCCTAAATCTAATAGGGGATTAATATCCAATATATACAAAGAGCTCAAGAAGCTGAACTCCAGAAAATCAAATAACCCCATTAAAATGAGGTACAGAGATAAACAAATCATTCTCAACCAAGGAATACTGAAGGGCTGAGAAGCATTTGAAAAAAATGTTCAACATCCTTAATCATCAGGGAAATGCAAATCAAAACAACCCTGAGATTCCACCACACACCAGTCAGAATGGCTAGGATCCAAAATTCATGTGACAGCAGAAGCTGGCTAGAATGTGGAGAAAGAGGAACACCCCTCTATTGCTGGTGGGATTGCAAGCTTATACAACCACTCTGGAAACCAGTCTGGTGGTTTGGACATAGTACTACCAGAAGATCCAGCAATTCCTCTCCTGGGCATATACCCAGAAGATGTTCCAACTTGTCATAAGGACACATGCTTCACTATGTTCATAGCAGCCTTATTTATAATAGCTAGAAGCTAGAAAGAACCCAGATGTCCCTCAACAGAGGAATGGATACAGAAAATGTGGTACATTTACACAATGGAGTACTACTCAGCAATTACAAACAATGAATTTATGAAATTCTTAATGGATTCAACTGGAGGATATCATCCTGAGTGAGGTAACCCATTCTCAAAGAACACAAATGATACGCTCTCACTGATAAGTGGATATTAGCTCAGAAACCTAGAATACCAAAGATGCAATTTGCAAAACACAAGAAAATCAAGAAGAAGGAAGACCAATAGGTGGATACTTCATTCCTCCCCAGAATAGAGAACAAAATACCCATGGAAGGACAGAAGCATTGTCCAGAGACAAAGTTTGGAGCTAATACAAAAGGATGGACCATGCAGAGACTACCCCACCTGGGTCCATCCCATAATCAATCACTAAACGCAGACACCATTGCATATGCCAGCAAGATTTTGCTGAAAGGACCCTGATATAGCTGTCTCTTGTGAGGCTATGCCAGTGCCTGGCAAATACAGAAGTGGATGCTCACAGTCATCTGTAGGATGTAACACAGGGCCCCCAATGGAGGAGCTAGAGAAAGTACCCAAGGATCTGAAGGGGTCTGCAACCCTATAGGTGGAACAACAATATGAACCAACCAGTATCCCCAGAGCTCATGTCTCTAGCTGCATATGTTGCAGAAGATGGCCTAGTAGGCCATCATTGGGAAGAGAGGCCCCTTGATCTTGCAAACTTTATATGCCCCAGTACAGGGGAACTTTAGGGTCAAGAAGTAGGAGTGGGTGGTTAGGGCAGCAGGGCAAAGGGAGGATATAGGGGACTTTCGGGGTAGCATTTGAAATGTAAATGAAGAAAATATGTAATAAAATTTATTTTTAATCCCTCAACATAAAAAAAGAAACACCCAAAATGATCTTTGTATTTTCTTGAGTTCTTTATATATTTTGGATGTTACTTCTTTACGATAGGCACCATTTTTGTCCTAGTCAGCAACCAGTTCCTTTACACAACTTGTTGTTCTTTTCTCCCTGCAGAAAAATAAAAGCAAAACCACAAAGCCACAGGCAGTGAAAATGAAAATGTACAGATGGGATTGTGCTAAACTAAGATGCTTCTGAAATCATATTTTAAAAAGTCATTGTCTTTACTAATTAATGTCTTGAGATTTTTTTCATTATATTTTCTTTTTGTATTGTGATGTATCCACCCTTAAATATTCTTTGATTCAGTATTTGTTGAGTTTTGAACATCATGAGAGGAAAAAAAAAAAGATGAGAGGAAAAAGTCTTAATCTCTTGGCAGTTTTCCAGCTTTTGTTAGATTTTTCTAAGAATCAGTAGGCTATAAGGATAGCTAGAATGCTCAGCAATTAAAGTCATTTGCCACCAAGCCTAATTACCTAGGTTTGATCCTTGGGCCCCTATATGGTGAAAAGAGAGAATTGACTACAGCAATTGTCTTTTGAATGAGAGAGAATCAACCAGCCATAAATATGTTCATTTCTGCAGTATCTATTATATCCTTTAATTATATACATATGTCAGTATGTTGCCTACACTATCTACTTTTTATTAATATATCTACATTGGATATTTTGAAGTCACGTATATGATACATTGTATCTTTATTTTTTAATTATTTGTTTGTTTAAATGTTGCTTTAGGTATTTGAAAGTCTTATTATACTACCATGGGAATTTAAGAATTGTTTCTTATACTTCTTTGAAGAATGTATTTGGTATTTTGATGGGAATTAGATGAAAGTGTAAGTTGATTTACATAGTATGGATGTTTAAACATAATCCTTCCATTCAAAAATGGAATTCTTTCCTCTGTTTCTATCTCCCTCTCTCCCTCCTCCCCTCTCTCTCTGTCTCTCTGTCTGTCTCTGTCTCTGTCTCTCTCTCTCTCTGTTTCCCTCTACCTCTCTTCCTCCCCTCTCCCTCTCTCTGTGTGTTCTAAATTTTCTCTCGTTGGTGTTTTGTAATTTTCATTCTCTAGGTCCTTTTTACTTTGTTAAATTTATTTTTGAGGGCTTAATTATTGTGGCTATTATGAATAGGATTGGCTTCATAGATTTTTGGTTGTTATTTTTTTTTGTTTTCATAAAGGTCATTTTTGAAGTCTGAAAGTGCTACTGGCTTCTGTGTGCTTATTTTAGATCCTCAAACATTATAGGGCTCATTTGTCAATTCTGTTAGCATTCTGGTAAAATCTGTAGACTTTCCTAAATAAAGAATCATATCTATAAATAGACACAATTGATTTTTCTCCCTGCTTGTGGATTCTGCATCTCTTGTGATTGCCTGATTCCATTGGCTAATATTTCCAGTACTATAGTAGATAAAGGGGGAGTTAAATCCTTTTATTTAGATCTAAAGGAGATAGGTTTTCAACTTTTCCATATTCAATATCATATTGACTATAGGCTAACTAACTATCCACAGCTATAGTTATTATGAGATACAATCCTATACCAAATTTGTTTTTTAAGTGTAGAATTTTTTCCTTCACCTATTAAAATGATCACATGGTTCCTTTATTCTATTGATATTATATATTACATTTATTTTCATATGTCAATGTCTTCTTACATTACTGGTTTAGATCCAACTTGATTCTGGCAAATTAATTTTTGCATGATGTTGAGTCTTTTGTTAATATTTCACAAAGATTATTGGAATCTAATTTTTATAAATAATAAATATCTATGATTATTGCATGTGTTTGTGTGTATATGTGTGTGTATCAAATGTAGGTGCCTATAAATGGCCAGTTGTCAAGAGTCGGTGTATTTCTCAATCATTTCATGGCCTTATTTTTGAGACATGATTTGTCAATCAACCTGTAATTCATAGGTATTGATAGTGTGTCTAGCCAGAGATACTCAGTGATCCTCTCTTTTCAACACTCTGTACTAGAAACATAGGTGAGCATGGACATTCTTGCTTTTCTGTAAAGAATTTTTTTTTGTTTTTTTTTTTTTGTTTTTGGTTTTTTGAGACAGGGTTTCTCTGTGTAGCCCTGGCTATGCTGGAACTCACTCTGTAAACCAGGCTGGCCTCAAACTCAAAAATCTGCCTGCCTCTACCTCCCAAGTGCTGGGATTAAAGGTGTGTTCCTCCACTGCCCAGCCGAAATATTGTTTATAATTAAAATACAGTTACCTCACTTTTCTATCCCACTTCATTCTTCAAACCCTTCCATATCTTGCTCCCTACTTCCTATCAAATTCCATAGACTCTTATTTTTCATTCTTATTGTTACACATATACATAAATATATAAATAAGATATGCTGAGTTCATCTAGTGTTGCTTGTATGTATGATTTTAGAGCTGACATGTGGTATTGGTAATCAATAAGAAGCTCATCTCCAGAGAATACCAATTCTCTCTTTTCCAGCAGTCGTTAGTTGCCCATAGTCCTTCATCAGGGTTGGGGCTCTGTGAGATGCTGACATCTATGCTGGCGTGTCAGTTGGTATTATCATTACACAGGTTATGCTTGGATTTTTTTTACATGGGCTCTCAGTACAAAACTCAGATGATCATGTTTACACAGCAAATA
Source organism: Mus minutoides (assembly GCA_902729485.2). Classification (NCBI taxonomy): domain Eukaryota; kingdom Metazoa; phylum Chordata; class Mammalia; order Rodentia; family Muridae; genus Mus; species Mus minutoides. Next base: position 17,013 of record LR751279.1, read on the forward strand.
GTACAACTACTAATCCATATCCCCTAGGTTTAGATTTTATATGTATATTATATATATAATAACTATATATAACAACTATATATAATGACTATATATAATAACTATATATAACTATAACAACTATAACTATAACTATAACTATAACTATAACTATAACTATAACTATAGCTATATATATATATATTTGTGGGGCATTTTTGTGCCCTAAGTATGCAAGTGAGAGACCAACTTTTGTAGTTCTCTTCTATTATGGGGGTCCTGGAGATAAGAACTGGGTTATTATATTCTATGGCAGGTGCTTTTACTCTCTGAGCCATTTTAACAGTCTCTCTGTCTGTCTCTCTCTCTCTGTCTTTCTCTCTGTCTCTCTCTCTGTGTCTCTGTCTCTCTCCTCTCTTTCTTTTGATTTCATTTTTATAACCATTTAGTGTTGTAAACATTCCTTTTTGTATTATTTTTCATGAATTTCATAATCTTTTATTTTTATTTGTTTCAAATCCCCATGCTTTTCCATAGTTTTTAAAGTTTCTTTTGATATGAAGTCTTGTTTTTTCCCCAGTATAGTCAGAGACAATACAAGGCATAGTTTTAATATTTTTTTTAATTAATGGAACTTGCATTTTCGTTGAATACATAGTCTATTCTAGAAACAGTTTCAAGTAGAAGAATACAAATGGTATTGTACATCTATTGCATGGAAATATCTTTAATGTCAAATTCACGTGTTCTATACTATATAATTCAATTCTACTTTATTTTTTTAATTTTTATTAGATATTTTCTTCATTTACATTTCAAATGCTATTCTGAAAATCCCCTATACCCTCTCCCCACCCTGCTCCCCTAACCACCCACTCCTACATCTTGGCTCTGGTGTTCTCCTGTACTGGAGCATATAAAGTTTGCAAGACCAAGAGGCCTCTCTTCCCAATGATGGCTGACTAGGCCATCTTCTGCTACATATGCAGCTAGAGACACAAGCTCTGGGGGGTACGAGTTCTGGTTTCATATTGTTGTTCCACCTATAGGGTTGCAGACCCCTTCAGCTCCTTGGGTACTTTCTCTAGCTCCTCTATTGGGGACCCTGTGTTCCATCTAATAGATGACTATGAGCATCCACTTCTATATTTGCCAGGCACTGGCATAGCCTCACAAGAGACACCTATATCAGGGTCCTTTCAGCAAAGTCTTGCTGGAATACGCAATAGTGTCTGCGTTTGGTGGCTGATTATGGGATGGACCCCCGGGTGAAGCAATCTCTAGATGGTCTTTCCTTCCATCTTAGCTTTAAACTTTGTCTCTGTAACTCCTTCCATGGGTATTTTGTTCTCCATTCTAAGAAAGAACAAAGTATTCACCCATTGTTCTTCCTTATTCTTGATTTTCTTGTGTTTTGCAAATTGCACTACGTTTATTCTGAGCTTCTGGGCTAATATCCAATTATCAATGAGTGCATATCATTTGTGGTTTTTTGTGATTGGGTTACCTCACTCAGAATGATATCCTCCAGATGAATCCATTTGCCTAAGAATTTCATAAATTCATTGTTTTTAATTGCTGAGTAGTACTCCATTGTGTAAATGTACCATATTTTCTGTATCTATTCCGCTGTTGAAGGACATCTGGGTTCTTTCTAGCTTCTGGCTATTATAAATAATGCTGCTATGAACATAGTGGAGCATGTGTCCTTATTATAAGTTGGGGCATCTTCTGGGTACATGCCCAGGAGAAGAATTGCTGGAACTTCCAGTAGTACTATGTCCAATTTTCTGAGGAACCACCAGACTGATTTCAAGAGTGCTTGTACAAGCTTTCAATCCCACCAACCATGGAGGAGTGTTCCTCTTTCTCCACATCTTTGTCAGCATCTGCTGTCAACTCATTTTTTTTGTTGTTGTTGTTGTTTTTGTTTTTAGCCATTCTGACTGGTGTGAGGTGGAATCTCAGGGTTGTTTTGATTTGCATTTCCCTGATGATTAAGGATGTTGAACATTTTTCTTTTCAGGTGCTTCTCAGCCATTAGGTATTCCTCACTTGAGAATTCTTTGTTTACCTCTGTGCCCCATTTTTTAATAGGGTTATTTGATTTTCTGGAGTCCATCTTCTTGAGTTCTTTATATATATTGGATATTAGTCCCTTATCTGATTTAGGATTGGTAAATATCCTTTCCCAATCTGTTGGTGTCCTTTTTGTCTTATTGACAGTGTCTGTTGCCATTCAGAAGCTTAGAAATTTGATGAGATCCCATTTGTCAATTCTCGATATTACAGCACAAACCATTGCTGTTCTTTTCAGGAATTTTTCCCCTGTGCCCATATCTTAGAGGCTTTTCCCCACTTTCTCCTCTATAAGTTTCAATGTCTCTGGTTTTATGTGTAGGTCTTTGATCCACTTAAACTTGAGCTTTGTACAAGGAGTTCCTTGAACCACTTAGACTTGACCTTGGTACAAGGAGATAAGAATGGATCAGTTCCCATTCTTCTACATAATAACCGCCAATTCTGCCAGCATCATTTGTTGAAAATGCTGTCTTTTTTTTCCACTGGATTCTTTTAGTTCCCTGTCAAAGATCAAGTGACCATAGGTATGTGGGTTCATTTCTGGATCTTGAATTCTATTCCATTGATCTACCTGTCTGTTGCTGTACCAGTACTATGCAGTTTTTTTTTTTTTTTTTTTTTTACAATTGCTCTGTAGTACAGCTTGATGTCAGGCATGGTGATTCCACCAGAGGTTTTTTTATTGTTGAGAAGAGTTTTTTTTATCATACAGATCTTTCACTTTCTTAGTTAGAGTCGCACTGAGGTATTTTATATTATTTGTGACTATTGTGAAGGGTGTTGTTTCCCATTTTTTTCCTCCGTCTGCTTATCCTTAAGGCCATTGATTTCTTTGAGTTAATTTTATAACCAGATACTTCATTGAAGCTGTTTATCAGGTTTAGGAGTTCTCTGGTGGAATTTTTGGGGTCACTTATATATACTATCATATCATCTGCAAATAGTGATAATTTGAGTTCTTCCTTTCCAATTTGTATCCCCTTGACCTCCTTTTGTTGACTAATTGCTCTGGCTAGGACTTCAAGTACTATATTGAATAGGTAGGGAGAAAGTGGGCAGCACTTACTAGTCCATGATTTTATTGGGATTGCTTCCAGCTTCTCTCCATTTAGGTTGAAGTTGGCTACTGGTTTGCGCTATATTGCTTCTATTATGCTTAGGTATGGGCTTTGAATTCCTGATCTTTCCAAGGCTTTTATCATGAATGGATGTTGGATTTGTCAAATGCTTTCTCGGCATTTAATGGGATGATCATGTGGTTTTTGTCTTTGAGTTTGTTTATATAATGGATTACATTGATGAATTTCCATATATTAAACCATCCCTGCATCCCTGGAATGAAGCCTACTTGATCATGGTGGATGACCATTTTGATGTATTCTTGGATTTGGTTAGTGAGAATTTTATTGAGTATTTTTGCATTGATATCCATAAGAGAAATTGGTCTGAAGTTCTCTATCTTTTTTGGGTCTTTATGTGGTTTAGTTATCAGAGTAATTGTGGCTTCATAGAATGAATTGGGTAGAGTACCTTCTGTTTCTATTTTGTGGAATATTTTGAGAAGAACTGGAATTATGTCTTCTTTGAAGGTCTGACAGAACTCTGCACTAAACCCATCTTGTCCTGGGCTGTTGTTGTTTGGGAGACTATTAATGACTGCTTCTATTTCTTTAGGGGATATAGGACAGTTTAGGTCAATCTGATCCTGATTTAACTTTGGTACCTGGTATCTGTCTAGAAATTTGTCCATTTCATCCAATTTTTTCCAGTTTTGTTGAGTATTGTCTTTTGTAGTAGGATCTGATGGTTTTGTTTTGTTTTGTTTTGTTTTGTTTGTTTTTTTGGATTTTCTCAGGTTCTGTTGTTATGTCTCCCTTTTTATTTCTGATTTAGTAATTTAGGATGTTGTCCCTGTGCCCTCTAGTGAGTCTGGCTAAGGGTTTATCTATCTTGTTGATTTTCTCGAAGAACAGCTCCTCCTTTGGTTGATTCTTTGAATAGTTCTTTTTGTTTCAACTTTGTATATTTCAGCCTTGAGTTTGGTTATTTCCTGCTGTCTTCTCCTCTTGAGTTAATTTGCTTTCTTTTGTTCTCGAGGTTTTAGGTGTGCTGTCAAGCTGCTAGTGTATGAACTCTCTAGTTTCTTTTTTGTAGCACTCAGAGCTATGAGTTTTCCTCTTAGGAATGCTTTTATTGTTGTGGCTTCATTTTCATTAAACTCTAAAAAGTCTTTAATTTCTTAATTTATTTCCTCCTTGACCAAAGTATCATTGAGGAGAGTGTTGTTCAGCTTCTAAGGGATTGTTGGTTGTTGAATTTCTATTATTTATGTTGTTATTGAAATCAACCTTAGTTCTGGTGATCTAATAGGATGCATGGGACAATTTCAGTATTTTTGTATCTGTTAAGGCTTGTTTTGTGACCAATTATGTGGTCAGTTTTGGCGAAGGTACCATGAGGTGCTGAGAAGTAGGTATATCCTTTTGTATTAGGATAAAATGTTATGTAGATATCTGTTAAATTCATTTTTTGATAACTTGTTAGTTTCAATGTTTCTTTGTTTAGTTTCTGTTTCCAGGATCTGTCCATTGGTGAAGGTGGGGTGTTGAAGTCTCCCACTATAATTGTGTGAGGTGCAATGTGTGCTTTAAACTTACTAAAGTTTATTTAATGATGGTGGCTGCCCTTGCATTTGGAGCATAGATATTCAGAATTGAGAGTTCATCTTGGTAGATTTTACCTTTGATGAGTATGAAGTGCCCACTTTGTCTTTTTTGATAACTTTGGGTTGGAAGTCAATTTTATTTCACAACCACTGGGAATGCATTTATTCAGCTTCCCTACTGTGCCCAGAATATACCCTTTTTCTGTAGTCATTCACCACCTCTGTCCCTTACATCTTTTCCTGCCTCCTCTTCCATGATGTTCTCTGAGCATTGGATGTAGGGATACAGTATATGTGTACCATGTAGCTGTGAACATTCTTCGGTTTCTCATCCTCCTCAACATGGTTAATTGAGGCTGTCTGTGTTAGTCACCATCTATTGCAAAAGAAGCTTTCAGATGATGGCTGAAGGATGAATTGATCTATGACTATAATGATAAATAAGGAGAAGTCAGCTTAATCTTATGACCATTTAGTGGAATCAGAGTAGTAGGTTCTCTTCTGAGGCCTATGACTTGTATATTCACAAGTTCTTGGCCACAAAATGGTACCAGATATGAATTTTATCTTGCAGAAGGGGACTACATCTAATCAGAATGTGTTTGATTACACCCAAGATATTAATGCCATTATTGCACCAATCAGCATGTCTTTATACATCAGTCATCACTAGAACCTGCAGTGTTCACAGCTGATTATGATTGATTGTTACTTTTCTCTTCTGTTTGAGTGTCTAATCCCTTACTACACAATGAAAGGTAGCACTATAGATGAAGCGTCCTGGTTAGTATTGATCGGATTTCTCCTCATTTTACTAATCAAGTATGTTGTATTTTAAAAAATGGGACATTGCTGTCATGTTCTGGAGAGTAAGCACAAGAAATTGAAATGGCATGTGATGTTTGGGAGTTTACTAGATACTAGATTTATCTTTTAGTACTTGAGATATGTCATTGGATTCTCTCCTGGCCACCTGGTCTCTACTGAGAGAAATGCTACTAGTCCTTCTGACATTTCCCTAAACTTGTATCACTGATCAGAGTATTCTCAAATTTCTCTTTTTCTTTTTTTATACTTAAACATGATCTTTCCAAATACTAGTTTTAAATTTATTTTATTTTATTGTAGTTACTAAAGTTAGCAATAGTTAATAAATTGAAAAATATTTGAATATTTAAATAGTAGGATGTAGTGAACTGTTGTATTCTTGGGTAGTACACTGAATCTACAGATGTGCTTCTGGGTATTTACATTTTTAATGGGAAATACGTGATATCTGTCATCTACTTAATAACCCATGAAAGTGATTCACAATTTTATTGAAAGACGGCACCATATTCTCTTCTCTGAAGGCATTATTTTGAGAACATATACTGTGTTAGAGTAAAATGAGGTTAAAGAAACTGCAGGTAGCATGTCCAGTTTGATTCAAGTGTTTAAGAATTTAAGTAATGTTCCACAGACATATATGCCTCATTAGTAAATAACAACATAGAAATGTCATCTTTTCAATTTTTATGTATTAGATTTCCAAGTGGCTATGCGATGGCATAAATATTTAATAAGCTAGTTGGATCTCTTTGGTTAATAAATGAGTCTCTTTGGTGTTTCTCCCACAAAGTGAGCATACAAAGATAGAAACTATAATGAACTGCTAAGGATACCATGAACCTGTGGTATGCTGGGGGATGTGTATGACTTGCAGTGAGCTCAGTATCTCTTATTATATTCAATAGATGCTCTCTTTCTTGAAGTGCCTATGGTCACAGTTCCGGTAATGAGTTTACATTAGTATGATTTTATTTCACTTGAAGTTACTGAAATACACAGCAGATCATAAAAGGGAAGATCGCTTGCATTAAACACCATGGCATGCATGGGCGGGGTGGCCGGCAGGGTGGTGGTAATGTGAGATGCTTTAGTTCTGAGGGGAAGTGAGAGTTTTCCAGTCAGTTTTAAATGTATAGTTCAACCTTTTAACCCCCAGATTATAGTTTCTAGTCACTCCCCTTAGAAAGACTGTTCGATGTCTCTGGAATCTTCACTGTCTGAGGTGAAAGCAAAGAAATGGTATTTGACAGGTTGTCAGACTTCTGGCATAATGAAAACATTGTCAGGGAAGGTGCATGGCAGGGTTAGGCTGAGCTCCAGCAGTCCTTGTTAATAAAGGCAATAAAAATAAGACTGCTCAAAGGATGTGTCTTTAGAAGTCACATTAATTATGACCTCTTGCCACCAAATGCCCAGCACACACACACACACACACACACACACACACACACACACACACGAGTGAGAGTGAACTTCCTCCACATACTAAAATTATTTTAGACAAGAAATCACTATTCTTATATTTTGCAGAAATCATTTCAAGAAGAACTTGTAAAATGTTACAATGCCTTGGAATATGAAGACATAGGGCTTTCTTACTTCCACAGATGGCAATGTTCCTATATAGAGGACATTTTCTAAAAAGGAAAGATCAGAGTGGAGCACCATAGGAGAGTAGACCAAAGGCTCAAATCAGTGAGTTCTGGCAAGGGCAGATGGGTAGAAGAAAGTAGAGAGCACCGAGGGAGAGCTCTGTAGAACAGAGAATTCACACTTGGAAGATTTTCTAGTTTTGCCTCGGGTCAGCCTGGAGCGACCAGGCAGTCTCTCACTAGCAACCTGGATCTGTGTTTTATTTAAGCAGATATGAGCCTCACAACTACACTTCATCCCCACTTGCAGTGTCTGCAGGCACATGATACTAGTGTGAGTTTTCCTGTACACAACATTGGGCACCGTCTAGCACTCACAATTGTGAAGAAATTCAATTAATGTTTAAAAAGGATTGTTACACATATTGTTCTGTTTTAAATCAAATTTAAAACTACGACCAAGAAATAAAAGCAAAGTGAAAAGGGGGGGGGGGTGTACCAGTCTTTAGAAAAATGGTTTGAACAGTAACTGTGATGTTTTGAGTATAAAAGTCTTTCAGTTACTTTCAAACTTGAAAATAGTGATGTGTACATTTAAAATTAAAAATTTTTTCAAATAATCTGATAGTTTATAGATGTATTTAGGTGCCTCAGGCAATCAGGAGGGAATTACTCTTATTAGGAGAATAATTACCTGAAGCACAAGAATAGAGATTATTTTTCAGAAAAGATGATTTCATATCCTATAATCTCAAAGTATTATTTATCCTAATCAGAAATTTAATTAATTATCCAGAACATACTTAGAAAGAAATCATGATACAACTTTTCATTATCATTTTTCTTTAATTACTAAAAACATGTTTGAGGATTTCTGATGTGTTTTGATCATATCCTACTCTTCCCCCAATTTTTCCTGATACACTGCGTTTCCCTTTTGCTCAATAATTGTCTCTCCTCCCCACCTCCAGGCCAATTTGTGCTGCCCAAATATTCCACTGGAGCATTGTTGACTTATTAGGAGCTGAACTTTTAGAGAAAATGGACTCTTCCTTTGCCAGCAGGTAAGAAGTAACTCCTTGCCTAGGGATGTCCTTCTTGGCTAACTCTCCTAGAACAAATTTTTGGTTGATTTTGCCTTTACTACTTAAAGTCCAGCTGTAAGAAGTTACATGTTAACCAGTAGATGTCTTTTTAATAAAAGACATGGACATAAATAAATAAAAGGTTATTGTATTATTGTTCGATATGACAATCAATTTTATATTTCCTATCAAATTAATTTTGGCATTTTTTGATTAGATATATTTAAATATATCACTTTCCCTATAATGCTTTACAGTACATCCATTGTCTTAATTAAAGATAAAATAAAAACTTGAGCTATATTGGTTAGCCCATATTTATATATGAGCAATGCTTTTAGTTTTGAAAATAATATTGAGATAGCAATAAGGCAGATAATTATTGTGACATTGCTTAACCCACCTGTTAAAATTAATCAAACCTTACACTATTAATTGTTTAGAACTCCATTCTGGCTTAAACCACAATTTTGATGAGGAAGAAGTGCTCATTAGGAAACTGCTTATGCAATACAAGTTATTTCTTGGGGCCTATATGTTTGCTGCCCAGAAATTATGCCTCATAACTGGAATCTATGTTGTATCCCTGAAGCAGCAATCATGCTATATTGGCAACTAAATGAAGTGGATCTGGGAGCTGGAACTGGCAGGCTATGAAAATGATAATTGCTGCATGCCTTCAACACGGGAAGCAGCTGTTAATTATGTTCTAGATTGGCTTCTACAATGACCTCATGTAGAAAGATTATCTTCATCTTAAAGGCGAGAAATCAAAATTCAGAGAGACACACTCTTTCTACCCTCCAAACTCATGTCTTTCCTACCTGCTGAAGATCATTGTAGTTTCAAGCCAGATGCTGTTAGATTAATAAGACAACTCACCGATTCATCAGAATTATCATGCCTTTTCTTTTTCGAAGACATCAGAAATTCCGTTCAAGAATGCTTAATGAGATTCCTAGCGTGGCGATCCTATTAACTCAGGATTTAGAATACATCAAGTGAGAATGGAGGATGGAAGCGCATGACAGGATATTCAGAGAACAATTTAAAGGCAAGAACTCTGTAATGATATATTTTAGAGCAGATATCAGATTTCCTGTATACATCCTCTCATCGCCAGCTTCCAATTTGGCCACTGCTTATCATGGCTCTTTGATAGTTGCTAATGATCATTCTCATGATGGAATTTGCAGATGCTCTGGCCCTTTCTTCTTGCGTGTCCATGGACACTCTTCAATAAGATGCTCTTTTCTGAGATTCTGAGACTTTAGTGGACTTCATAGACCTCTAAGGACAGGTAGAGAACAAGGGGAACAGGCATCTTGCTGGATCTACAGAGCAATTCTTGCTGTATCCCCTTCTTGAGCAACTTTTTGAAGTTTTCTTGATATAGCTGACAGCTGCTAGTTAAAAATATCTATTTTATTATGTCCTTACTTGATTTGGTAAAGCTACATTAAGATGAGTTGTTGATGACTTCTATCTGAAATTCCCCTTCTTCCTTGCTGTTAAATGAAGGCACATTACTATATTTTTGTCAATGGACAACTCCACTGAGTCTTTTCCTTGACAATGCTAAGTTTTCTTTCTGCTTTCATGCAGCATTCATTCATTCATTCATTCATTCATTCATTCATTCACTTTTAATAGAGTTTGGCTTTGTTGCCCAAATAAGCCATAAACTTTCAGGCTTTCTCCTACTTCCAGAGTGCTAAGGTTAAAAGTGTTCATAAAAATGTATCACATAAGTTATTAACAGATTAAAATAAAGACCAAGGGCCAATTTTCAGAAGCTGTTCTTTTCTTTATTTATTTTGGAGATTTTGATTTAATTGCAACATTTTTCCCTTCACTTTTTTTTCTCTTTAAATTCTTTTATATATCCTTCACTTCAGATTCATGGACTCTTTTCTCATTAACTATTATTGTATGTTCCTGTGGGTTTTTTGTATATTTATTTGTTTGCATATATTGTATATATATATACATATATATCAACACACACATATATATGTATATATATGTATATATATATAAAATATATATGCAAATGCTAAATATAACCTGTTAAGTCCATATAATGTCATATTGTTTTAAATGAGGTCATTGTAACAAGGAAGCTTTACCTTAGGACAAAGGCCATCTTAATGGATGAAAGAACCAGAAGGAAGGGAGCAGGGCCTCATGGAAAGGTCTTCCCAAGATCTCTAATGGGTTTTCTAGGAGACTAAAGACTTAAAAGTACAAAAGCTACAACAGTGAGACCTCTTTTTTACGGTAGCTTTGTTGTGATCTTATTAAGCACTTAGATCCTTCCAGTTTTTTTACAGTTCACCCTGCAGACTTCACCAATCATGTATGTTGCTGGAGTCACCCCAGTAAAGTGATTTTTAAATTATTAATTATTAGTATCCTTGCACTTGTTGTTTATGTGAATACTTGGTAGGCATGGACAGTACAGAGCATGAGCTTGTGTGTGTGTGTGTGTGTGTGTGTGTGTGTGTGTGTGTATGTGTGTATTTGTGCATGAGTTTGTGTGTGTGTGTGTGTGTGTGTGCGTTTATATATGTGTCAAAGAACAATTATGTGGAGCCAGTTATCTTCTTCCCTTTTATGTGATTTCGGGAATTAACCTAATGTCACCAGGCTAAAGCAGTGCATGCTTTCAGCTGCAGGGTCCTCCTGGTGGCCCTAAGATTTCTGTTTATCAGTTAAATCTGGTCACTTTTGCTTGCCACCAGAAATCTTATAACATTTTTATCACAGTATGATTCGCGCTCCCTTTAGTTTCTCCCAAGCACTCTGGATCGACAGACAGTGTGGACTGATTATGCTGATTATTTTCCGTAGATCACTGCCAGATGCTAACTGGTGTCTCAAAGGGCCTGAAATTAACAAAGGATGAGTTTCGAATTTAGTAAACATGTGGGCAGCTGTCACTACCATGATTCATCTCTTTCAAAGAAAGCTCTGGAAAAGGTGGCAAAATCCACTAAGGATATACTGAAGGAAAATGTTGGACTGCTAAAAAAAAACTGTACCTAATCCAGCCTCCCTCTGGGATCGGCTATGAGGTGAGACTGCTGTGCCTGACACCCTGGGGATGTCCAAGGGACCTTCTTTCATTATGCACAGACTCAGTCATTGCATTGTGAACCCCGGGAGGAAGCAGCTTCCACTCAGTTCCAAACCAGGCCACAGAACATGCACATTTAAATCTAGTTGAGGCAAGAAAAAGAGACCTTTGTGCCGTTTCCAATGTACCTGTATTTGTCAGAGCTGGCCTTTGACCATGCAGCTTCATGTGTTCATTCAAAACCAATCTTTATCATTTTCCAAGCTGCTTCTGCCCAAGGAAGCTGGGGATGTACGTTCTGGACTAGTTTTTTTTGTCATCTGAACATAATTGGAGTCATTTGGAGGAGAGAACAAAATTGGAGAAAATGTTTCCACCAGAGTAGCTGGTGGCGAGTCTATGGAACTTTTTTTTTGATTAGTAATTTATGTGGGAGGGCCCAGCCCACGTGGGTGGGGCCTGGATAGATGGTCCTGCATGCTTTAAGAAAGGAAACCAAGCAAACAGCAGAGCAGCACTCCTCCATAATGATCTCCATCCTTTAGCAGCCTTCAGCTTCTGCCTCCAGGTTCCTGCCCAGTGTTTGTTTGTACCCTGACATTGCTCAGTGACAAAGTGTGATATGGAAGTGTAAACAAAGTAAACCTTTTCCTCTTTGAGTGGTTTCTGGTAATTTCTCATCACAGCAATTACATTAAGAGGTTGCCTATCAGTCCTAAGAGGAAAACTCATCCTGAGTGCCTCAAAAAAATAACTAGAGAGAGCATACACTACCAGCCTGAAAGCAAACCTAGAAGCTCTAGAACTAAAGGAAGCAAATTCACCCAAGAGGAGTAGACTTCAGGAAATAATCAAACTCAGGGCCAAAATCAACTAAGTGGAGACAAAAAGGACTATTCAAAGAATCAACCAAACCAGGAGCTGGTTCTTTGAGAAAATCAACAAGATAGATAACACCTTATCCAGACTAACTAGAGGGCACAGGGGCAGTATCCTAATTAACAAAATCAGAAATGAAAAAGGAGAAATAACAACAGAACCTGAGGAAATCCATAACATCATCAGATCCTACTACAAAAGGCTATACTCAAAAAAAACCTAAAAAACATGGATGAAATGGACAACTTCCTAGACAGATACCAGGTAACAAAGTTAAACCAGGATCAGATTAAAGATCTAAACAGTCCCATTTCCCCTAAAGAAATAGAAGCAATCATCAATAGTCTCCCAACCAAAATAAATAAATAAATAAATAAAAAGCCCAGGATGAGATGGGTTTAGTGCAGTTCTATCAGACCTTCAAAGGAGACCTAATTCTAACTCTCCTCGAACTATTCCACAAAATAGAAACAGAAGGTACTCTACCCAATTGATTCTATGAAGCGACAGTTACTCTGATACCTAAACCACACAAAGATCCAACAAAGAAAGAGAACTTCAGACCAATTTCCCTCATGATATCGATGCAAAATTATTCAATCAAATCCTCACAAACTGAATCCAAGAACACATCAAAATGATCATCCATCATGACCAACTAGGCTTTATCCCAGGAATGCAGAGATGGTTTAATATATGGAAATCCATCAATGTAATCCACTATATAAACAAACTCAAAGACAAAACCACTGATCATCTATTTAGATGCTAAGAAAGCATTTGACAAAATCCAACACCCTTTCATGATAAAAGTCTTGGAGAGATCAGGAATTCAAGGCCCATACATAAACATAATAAAAGCAATATACAGCAAACCAGTTGCCAACATCAAACTAAATGGAGAGAAACTCAAAGCAATCCCACTAAAATCAGGGAGTAAACAAGGCTGCTCACTCTCTCCCTACCTATTCAATATAGGACTTGAAATCCTAGCCAGAGCAATTCGACAACAAAAGGAGATCAAGGAGATACAATTTGGAAAGGAAGAAGTCAAAATATCACTGTTTGCAGATGATATGATAGTATATATAAGTGACCCTAAAAATTCCACCAGAGAACTCCTAAACCTGATAAACAGCTTCAGTGCAAAGCTGGATATAAAATTAACTCAAACAAATCAATGGCCTTTCTCTACACAAAGGATAAATGGGCTGAGAAAGAAATTAGGGAAACAACAACCTTCACAATAGCCAAAAATAATATAAAATACCTTGGTGTGACTCTAACTAAGGAAGTGAAAGATGTGTATGACAAGAACTTCAAGTCCCTGAAGAAAGAAATAGAAGATCTCAGAAGATGGAAAGATCTCCCTCCTGTGCTCCTGGATTGGCAGGATTAATATTGTCAAAATGGCTTCAATACAATTCCCATCAAAATTCCAACTCAATTCTTCACCAAGTTAGAAATGGCAATTTGCAAATTCATCTGGAATAATAAAAAACCTAGGATAGCAACACTATTCTCAACAATAAAAGAACATCTGGGGTAATCACCATGTCTGACATTAAGCTGTACTACAGAGAAATTATGATAAAAACTGTATGGTACTGGTATAGCAACAGGCATATAGATCAATGGAATAGAATTGAAGACCCAGAAATGAATTAACACACCTATGGTCACTTGATTTTTGACAAAGGAGCTAAAACCATCCAATGGAAAAAAGACAGCATCTTCAACAAATGGTGCTGGCACAACTGGTGGTTATTATGTAGAAGAATGTGAATTGATCCATTCTTATCTCCTTGTACAATGCTCAAGTCTAAGTGGATCAAAGACCTCCACATAAAACCAGAGACACTGAAATTTATAGAGGAGAAAGTGGGGAAAAGCATAAAAGATATGGGCACAGGGGAAAAATTCCTGAACAGAACAGCAATGGCTTGTGCTGTAAGGTCAAGAATTGACAAATGGTACCTTATAAAATTGCAAAGCTTCTGTAAGGCAAAAGACACTGTCAAGAAAACAAAAAGGCCACCAATATATTCGGAAAGGATTTTTACCAATCCTAAACCTGATAGGGGACATATATCCAATATATACAAAGAGCTCAAGAAGCTGAACTCCAGAAAAACAAATAACCCCATTAAAAAATGGGGTAGAGAGCTAAACAAAGAATTCTCAACTGAAGAATACTGAATGTTCAACGTTCTTAATCATCAGTGAAATGCAAATCAAAACAACATTGAGATTCCACCTCACACCAGTCAGAATGGCTAAGATCAAAAACTCAGGTGACAGCAGATACTGGCTAGGATGTGGAGAAAGAGGAACACTCCTCCATTGCTGTTGGAATTGCAAGCTTACTCAACCATTCTGGAAGCCAGTCTGGTGCTTCCTCAGAAAATTGGACATAGTACTACTGGAGGATCCAGCAATATTTCTCCTGGGCATATACCCAGAAGATGTTCCAACTGGTAATAAGGACACATGCTCCACTATGTTCATAGCAGCCTTATTTATAATAGCCAGAAGCTGCATAGAACCCAGATGTCCCTCAACAGAGAAATGGATACAGAAATTATAGTACATTTACACAATGGAATGCTACTCAGCTATTAAAAACAATGAAATTCTTGGGCAAGTGGATGTATCTGGAGGATATCATCCTTAGTCAGGTAACCCAATCACAAAAGAAGGCACTAGATTTGCACTCACTGATAAGTGAATATTAGCACATAACCTTAGACTACCCAAGATACAATTTTCAAACCACAAGAAAATCAAGAAGAAGGAAGACCAGCATGTGATACTTCATTCCTCCTTAGCATAGGGATCAAAATACCCATGAAAGGAGTTACAGAGACAAAGTTTGGAGCTAAGACACAAGGATGGACTATCCAGAGACTACCCCACCCGGGGATCTGTCCCATAATCAGTCACCAAACTCAGACAGTATTGCATAGGACAGCAAGAGTTTGCTGCAGGGACCCTGATATAACTGTCTCCTATGAGGCTATGCCAGTGCTTGGCAAATACAGAAGTGGATGCTCACAGTCATCTGTAGGATGGAACAAGGGACTCCCAATGGAGGAGTTAGAGAGAGTACCCCAGGAGCTGAAGGGGTCTGCAACCCTATAAGAGGAACAACAATATGAACTAACCAGAACCCCCAGAGTTCTTGTCTCCTGCTGCATATGTAGCAGAAGTTGCCCTAGTCGGCCATCATTGGGAAGAGAGGCCCCTTGGTATTGCAAACTTTATATGCCCCAGTACAGGGGAACACCATGGCCAAGAAGTGAGGGTGGGTGTGTAGGGGAGCAGGGCGGGGGGAGGGTAGAGGGAACTTTCTGGATAGCATTTGAAATGTAAATTAAGAAATAATTTAAAAATAAATAAATAAATAAAAAAGAGATACCATGACCAAGGCAACTTTTATAAAGGACACTCTTGTGTTTGATTAGTTTACGGTTTCAGAGGTTCAGTCCAATATTATAATGACACACATGGAGGAAAAAGCTAAGAGTTCTACATCTACATCTTTGAAATGAAGGCAGCCAGGAAGAGAGTCCTCTTCCATGCTGGGCTGAACTAGAGCATAAGATCTCAAAGCTGACCACAAGAGTGATGCACTTCCTCCAACAAGGCCACACCTCCTAATAGTAGCACTTCCCATGAGTCAAGCATATTCAAACTACCACACAGTTATATGGGATCAAGTCCACAAAAGATTAGGAGAACATGCCAGCTGAAGCTCAAGATGGTTGACCCCACTGCTTCTGCTGTCAGGAAGCAGACAATGAGTCCCTAAGATCCCCAAAGATTCTCTTTCTGGTGGGACTCCACCTCTTAAGAACACCACAGTTTTCTAAAACAGAACCAATATCCAGAGACAAAATGTTCAAACATATGGATCTATACAAGATATTTCACATCCAAACCATAACATATTCCAAATATATTTTTAAACGAAGTGTTTGTGCTGATTATGCATCTTCAAAATTACATGTACCAAGTCTCCTAAAAGCAAACCCATGACTTCCAAAATACTGGGCATCTGTCACGTTGTCTTCAGATTTTCCATTTCTATTGTTCTGTAAGGATATTCTTGTGCTTCTGTATCTGTCCTTGCTTTTAGGAATTAGTAAAAATATTAAGGGTAGAAAAAAAAAGAGGTTGCCTATGTGTTCAGCCTCTAGTTGAACATTCAGTTTGTAGTGACAAGTCTTGGAGTCTTGGGGAGAGAGACAGAGAGAGAGAGAGAGAGAGAGAGAGAGAGAGAGAGAGAGAGAGAGAGAGACTCCAGGTCATGTGGTATTTGCTTTGTGAGGTATACCCCACCTGATACTGGGGTATCTTGCTTGAAGAATGCCACTTCTCTTAGGGATTCTGACTCTTTAATTCAGTTGTCCCTCAAATGTGAATAAATGGGACCTGAACTCTGAACTCAGTTCTGGGAACCAAGTGTCAATTACACAGATACTGTTAGTCTAGGGCCACTATGCTTTTCTTCTGATTTCTACTGAAGATTCATCCTTTTAGTAATCCGTGTATAAATGGATCCTTTGTGACTTATCCTACTTAGTAAATGTTTCATTTGTCTCCTGATTATCCCTATCTAGTACTGTTTCCATTTAGAGTTTGGAATTTCAGTGTTGTCAGATGCCATGTGAGCTAACAAAGACATGCAATATACAGTGGATTAAAGAGAGCTGGGATTTATCAGCCCTTCCCAAGGCCCTCAGAAGACTGATTAGTGCAGAGTCAGTATGCAGCCTTGTCCTCTTTACCCACAATATACTGTATGAAGAGTCAAGTTGGCCATTGCTGCCTTCACTGTCTCCCAGCAGCAATAGTAAGGAAAAACAAACAGTGAACTTCATCTCCAATCCCTTCAAGTCCAAGATCCCAGAATAACATGCATCCTGTCTACTTATAGGGTAAAAGCATTGACTCAATCTCAAGCCTGTAGTTTGGTGGGAAAAAAGCTAGGAAATTCAATCTGTTTTAGGGCATAAATATCTTCTGTTGACATCCTAGTCCTATGAAGGGAAGGGGAAGTTGTTATTGGGGGCAACTAAATAGAAGGCTAGGGGCTGATTTTAAAGTTCAAAAGGAGCCTGGCTGACAGCGAGCATATCCCGAGGATACAGAATTTAATATGAGGTTCTCACCTTTCGATGCACCGATGGCTTCCTGGAGAGACATGCTTCTAGACAGATGCTTTCATTACTGTGTATGGGACCTAAAGGGGTCTGACAGGAGAGCTTTAAGAACTCTGGGGAGGGACAGATAGCCTGAGATCATAGCTGCATTCAGTCATAAAACAAAGTTAAGCTGTGGTCTGAGAGGATGGTCACAAATGATCATCATATTACCCACTTAATCACCCACAAATGGCTTGCCTTTGTATGAAGAGGAGTCCATGTTGAGCTCAGAGGATGCTATCCTACTCCTGCTGTCTGAGGAAATCTGACCCTTGTAGATCTTCCTATGTGAGATTGCTATAGCATCTGATGTACAACACTGATAAAACTGCTCGTTTTCTACCCCCAAGTATTTGACTAGGTTATGAAAAGCCAAAAATGAATTGGGAGTGAAAACGAAGTATCTTACATTTGGCCTACTCCCTGCATAATGGGTACATAGGATGAGAACAGTCTAACACCTTGTTTCCTTTGAACAAAGTTAGAAACTTTGGGGCTCAACCTGCACAGCAAGGCCCAACACACATTCCAATGAGACAATATCTCAGGTCCAGAATGACAGCAGACTTAGAAACAGTAATGAAGGCTGATCGCAACCATAGCGCATGGCTCCAGTGAGGGTCCAGGTGTCAGACTCCTAGAAGCCCAGCCTTGTCTTCTATGGAATGCGCCTTGGTGGGAATCCTTTTGGAGTTCTCAGTAACCCAGCAGTGCTTTTGTTTATAGCTCCAGTTTATAGCTGTCACCAGTGCCTCATTTAATCTTATCTATTTAAAATAATTGTAGAGGTTTCTGTTTTCTTGCTTGCATCCGGAAAGACCCAGACAAGGTTTCAGCTAGTATGAGCTGTTTAAACAGCTACAAATAAAGGATAAAATGAAAACAACCTCCACTTCATAATATTCTGTCAGCTTTGTGTTTTTCTTCTTGAACTCTGCTGAATTTTAATATACTAGAAGAAATGTTCAGTGTAAATGGAAAACAATAAAAAAAAAATTAAAAGCCCGTATTCCAGCAGCAATTCCTTCTTTGATTGGCTCATTGTCCCTTGGTGGGAACCATATAGTTAAACACACATGCTTGCAATTTTAAGAATCTGCCTCAACAAGAAATGGTATTTTTCGGCATAACATGTGTTTATCATTGATCTGTCATAAATGCAGGCAAGAAAGTTGGTTTCCTAAGTGGCTACTGTATTGTTATTTTTTATGTTTGCCATGGGAAGAGTGAGAAATAGGGTGTTATAAAATAAAATATGTACCTGGGAAAGTTTTACATTTATTTCTTTTAAAGTCATAGACAAGACTACCTCCCACCCACAATGAATTATGATTTGGCTGACCTACCCCAGATACTACATATTGAAGGATCTGATGAGTCTCTTCTGTTTGACAATGTTCAGTATGGCATGAGACTGCTCCCTCAAATCAAAGCAACCCTCAGAAATAGCAATTGATCCCAATTAGAAACAGATGTAATAACCATGAACTCAGTCAAAAAGCAGACTGTGTATCAAAGAGCAGAGATATGGGGTGTGACCATTCGCGAATCCAGCCTTAAAAGCCGAGGGAATTGAAGTGTGATTGATCACCAAATAATGGAGTTTATCAGCCTAAGAATGGCAGAGGGAAGAGGCAGAAATAAAAGGACAAAACAACCATGAATAGCAGAGGTAGACCAACGAGAGGGATCAGTGAATAAGCTCTAATGGGCTCAGAAATGAGAGCTAACAGTTCAGCTTCCCTGAAGCCTTCTGAAGGGTACATTAATTCAAAACCAAGATGAAAGAGCAACCCATAATCCTGAAGTGTGGAGAAAAATAACAAAATATCAATATGTGTGTGGCAGGTGGATTTAAGAGCATGATAATGGAAAGGCCATCGAGCCACAGTGTGGGAAATTATAGGGGGGGAGCACTGTACTTGAGACTTTCATCAAGAGGAACAAAAATAAGTCATGTAGATGGGAGGTGAGAGCCAGAAAAGCATGGTTTCTTTTTCTTTCTCACCATATGGTACCACAAATCATAGTTAGCAAGGAGGGTACTCCATTCTAGGGCTCTCATAGCAACAATTCCCTGACTTGGCTAATGACATCAGTGAACATAGGGGGTATTGCTCGGCAGGGATGCCTTGAAGGGGAAGCAGTGTTACTTATGACATCATGCATGAATAGAGATGATAATTATCAGGACATGCCATTTCACCGATGGGGTAGGGGCACGCACCACAATGGCTGTCCTGAATATTACAGGGATAAAGACAGGACCACACAAGTGTGAATCGAAGCAAATGAGATTGTTCTCTTTGCTTCTAACCCAAGAAATGCAGATGTCACCCAGCCAAAATTTCAGTCTTCTCATAGTGAAGTTTTGAATGCCTGATTAACTAGTTAGACCAGGAAATGCCAATATTCTAACAACTTGAAAGTGCAGGGGAAGATGAAAGAAAGTTATGAAGCCAAATGTAATACTTAATGAAAATCTTTATTGGTTGATACCTCAGCTGTTAGAGTGAATGTCTTGCAAAAGAACCCGAGTTTGGTCATCCAGAACGCACATAAAAAAAGAAAAAAAATGCCTGAGTGTCGGAGCTCAAACATGTTATCAATCACAGCACTGGGGGGCAGAGCCAGGCAGATTCCTTGGTCTCAGTGGCCAGGCAGCTAGGCTACGTTGCCAGCTTCCAGATCAATGCAGGAGTTCTCTCTCAAAAACTCAAGGTAAATGATGCTTTCTGAGGAATGTCGCCAAAGGCAGCTGTCTGTCTCCCACGTGCCCACATACACAGGTCAGAGTACACACAACAAGGACTCAATAACAATAAAATTCACTAATGGAAAAAAAAAACAAACCCAAGAAGGTAGAAACAAAGTTGGGGTGTGCCACTTTGAGTCACTCAATGATATAAAGCCAACTCAGGAAGTCAGGTGGCCAATGGGATAGAAGGTTATATTGAGGGAGTACAACTTCCCCTTTCATTCATGCCTGCATAGTTGGTGGGTTTGCATTCCTAGAGAAATAAATATAAATGCTCATAGAGATCAGGTACAGAGCAAGGCAAATGGAAGTCTGATTGCAGTGAGGAGTAAGGATTTGGGGGGGTGGAGGGTGTGGAGTGAAACACACTAGAGAAAGTATTGGAATTCATCGTTAGGTCAAAATAAAGGAAAATAAGGCAAAATGAAGGAGGAAGATAAATATCTGACACTCCTCTTGATGTAGATAAATCATTGAACTACACTATTGAAGTGTTTCAATAGTGAAAGTATAATGTACTTCGTGGAACACAGATGGGCTCTTCCCACCCTCCAAGGGGAAGTGGATGGGGATCTAGGTGGAACAGGTGTCCTCTGAGTATCCTTGTGAGCCATGGTACCCCCCTCTATCTGTCTTAATTTTTTGACTACTGATTACTTTTTCTTTTATTATTAACATTTTTCTAATTCATTATTCAATTTCTACTATAACGTACATCCTTCAAAAACAAAAAACTCAGAACAGTTTAAGGGGCTTAAAAGGGGCAACATTATATGGCTAAATTTCTTCACGTTCTTTTAACTTTAAGATTTAATTGTTTATTTTTCTATGAGTTCTCTATCTGCATATACACCTACACACCAGGAGAGGGCATTAAATTCCACTACAGATGGTTGTGAGCTACCAGGTGGTTGCTGGGAATTGAACTGAGGACCTCTGGAAGAGCAGTCAGTGCTCTTTACTACTGAGCCATCTCTCCAGCCCTCACAGAATTCTTTTCCCTTTTACCTCATCTAAATTATTTTTTACAATTTTTAAAATGAAAATATATATCTTTCCCCTGTCTTCTTCCTCAAACTCTTCCCATATCTCTCTAACATCTCTCTCAAATTCATAGTCTCTTTTTTTCTCTAATATTGTCATGTGTATGCAGATTTAAAAACACAAACTTCGATCTTCACTTAGTGTTATTTGTATGTATATGATTTCAGGACCAACTGCTTGGAATTAGATAACCCATTAGGAAGTACTTCCCCAGGGAAGAATATCTCTCCCTCTCTAGCAGTCCGTAGTTGCTCAGCTCTTTGTCTAGGGGTGGAGCCCTGTGACATGCCTTCCCCATTAGCTTGTCAGGGGATGTTGATGCTCAGGTCTTTGTAGGCAGCCGTATTGTTGAGTTATCACGAGTGTAGCTTCCCTGTCACTTCTAGAAGACAGTTTCACAAGAGGCTTCCTGGTCCTTTGGCTGCTATAATCTTTCAGTAACCATTTCTAAGATGTTCCCTCAATATGTGACTTGTGCAGTAGGTGTATCAGTAAGGGTGGAATGTGCTATGATCTATTGTTCTCTGAATTTTTACCAGTTAATGGATTTCAGTAGTGGATTCCTCTGTTTGCTACTAAGAGAAGCATCTGGGATGAGGAAATGGAGCTATACTTGCCTGTGGGTAGAAAGATAAATATTTAGAGTGCAGTTATGAATTATATTAATTTAAGAAAGTGGCAGTAGTAGGCTCTTCTCTAAGATTCATGCTCCCCCTAGGTCATGGGTACCAGCTAGGTTTCCATGTGTCATGATTTCCTTCCTGCTGAGCAGTGGGGCCTTAAGTTCAATTAGATATATGTTGTTTACTATCAAGATAAAGGTGATACTTAGTTTGATAGAAATACCTTGTTTGTGTCTGATGTCTGCGTGGGAAGGGCTTATCCTATTCACTAGTGTCTCTGTTTTAATCTCTTTGCCTCAGAAGTATCTATACTCTCTGTGTTTGGCTGGTTTTTTGTGTTAACTTGACACAAGCTGGAGTTATTACAGAGAAAGGAGCCTCTCTTGAGGAAATGCCTTCATGAGATCCAGCTGTAAGTCATTCTCTCAATTAGTGATCAAGGGGGAAGGGCCCAGCCCATTGTGGGTGGTGCTATCCCTGGGCTGGTAGTCCTGGGTTGTATAAGAAAGAAAGCTGAGCAAGCTAGGGGAAACAAGCTAGTAAGCAGCACACCTCCATGGTCTCTGCACCAGCTCCTGTCTTCAAGTTCCTGCCCTGTGTGAGTTTCTGTCCTGACTTCCTTTGGTGATAAACAGCAATGTGAAAATGTAAGCTGAATAAAGCCTTTCGTCCACAACTTGCTTCTTGGTCATGATGCTTTGTGCAGGAATACAAACCCTGACTAAGACACTCTTGTCTTTTCCCCGGGTTTACTCATTTAACTGACACTTTCAAATTTCTCAGGGCATGCCTGATCTTTCCTCATCACTTAATTAATAACAGTTTTGTCCTGTCTCTTTTATGGATGTCAGCTATGAGGGCCCATAAAAGTTCTCCTGACTTTCTGCAGAGTATTTGTTTCTGTTGAGACAAAGCAGTGGTATTGGGGGGACTGTTGTACACTGATATTTCTCAAAGTAGGAGCATGGTAGGCAGAATTTAAAATGTCCACATCCTCATTGTATACAGTGAAATATTCATTGAAGGTACTTTCTAGATGGAATTATGGTTGGTGACTAAAGCTGAATTTCAAAATAGAATTATTCAGCATCATGAAGGCTAGTTCAATATAACCAGCAAGAGAGAAAACAGGAGAATCTAAGAGATAGGAAGGAGAAGACAGATGAAGCACACAACAGAGGCTTATCATCCCACATGGAATTGGCTCATTTTTATTGCTTTTGAAGATGAAGGGAGGGGCCCACGTAACACAGAAAGTCTTATGCATCCAGAAGTTCAGAAAAATCTCTGGCCATCAAGAACATGGGGTTCTTAACCCACATCCCAGGAAGTGAATCCTATCAGCAATTGGAAGTGCTTGGAATCAGGTTCTCTCCAAAGTCTTTTTTTTTTTTCCTGATTATAAATTTTATTCTACACGATGCAGAAAGTGATTTTTAAATAAATTTCCCATTTATAGTTTACCAGTGTTTTCAGAATTATTGTTCTTTTTTTTATTAGATATTTTAAATGCTATCCCGAAAGTCCCCTATACCCTCCCCACCCCGCCTTGCTCCCCAACCCACACACTCCCAATTCCTGTCCCTGGCATTCCCCTGTACTGGGGCATATGATCTTCGAAAGACCAAGGGTCTCTCCTCCCATTGATGGCCAACTAGGCCATCCTCTGCTACATATGCAACTAGAGACACAGCTCTGGGAGGTACTGGTTAGTTCATATTGTTGTTCCTCCTATAGGGTTCCAGACCCCTTTAGCTCCTTGGGTACTTTCTCTAGGTCCTTCATTAGGGGCCCTGTGTTTCATCCAATAGATGACTGTGAGCATCCACTTCTGTATTTTCCAGGCACTGGCATAGGCTCACAAGAGATAGCTATATCAGGGTCCTGTCAGCAAAATCTTGCTGGCATGTGCAATAGTGTCTGGGTTTGGTAGTTGTGTATGGGATGGATCCCCCAGAGTCTTCTAACAATGACCCTGTCTGATAATACTCAGGCAGAGTTGGAGCTTAAGCCTCAGTCAAGCCAGCTGGATTCTGGGTCTGTAAAGCAATGCATCTGAGTGGCTTTCAGGCTCAGAACTGTAACAATGTATACACAATCAATAGGAAATGAATTTGGAGGCAAGGCAGTAGATCCAATAGAGAGCAATGTGAACTCTCAATGTCTAGACTCATCATGCTTCCATAGACCTGTGTTGAACTAAACAGTTATTGGCACAGGGACTCCAAAGTTTAAGTATGTAAGGCAAATCCACTTTCTGCCATTTTTTTTTTTAGCTGTGCAACCATATGCAATTTGGTTAACAACCTTTCTACAGAATCTTAATATGTAAGATGAGGATGATAACAGCATTTGGATCATGAAGTTGCTGTATAGGTTAAATTACATATGAACGAATATGGGCATAGGTATATAATGAGTCTGTAAAATGTAGTAAAGAAGCCGGGCGTGGTGGCACACGCCTTTAATCCCAGCACTTGGGAGGCAGAGGCAGGCGGATTTCTGAGTTCGAGGCCAGCCTGGTCTACAGAGTGAGTTCCAGGACAGCCAGGGCTACACAGAGAAACCCTGTCTCGAAAAACCAAAAAAAAAAAAAAAAAAATGTAGTAAAGATTGTATGCCTGAGCCATTGTTTCACTGATGTTATTGAGCAAATCCTCATAGGTATTGTTTGTGCCATGACTTCTTTTTAGCCAGGCATCTGACATCTTTACATTACTGCCTCATCACAAGCACCCAGTATGTATAATTGCTTCCCAGACATTTCTTTTTTCAAGAATAAGTGAATGATAAGTAAGTATATAATTCCCAACTGCGTAGACAGGCAAACTCAGCATAGGCTATTAGATGTTGGAGAAGGAATTGTTTTCCTACATATTTGTTTTTATGTATGAAAAACACTGTGATAGGAACATTTTAATTCATTTTCTCTGTTCTGATACCTATGCATTCTATTACACGAATTGACATCATGTGAAACTGGTGAACTGAGTTTCCTAGTTTGATAACCACTGCCACCAATAGCCCATAGGGAGCTATTGAAGGCACAAGAGGAGACTTGAAGACAGATGTTTTCTGGGCTAGACAAAGAGATGAGTGTAAGGTACTAAGAGGCCTTGGTAAGTTGCTTCTATGGCCGGTAAAAGAGAATGGTGACAGAAGACCAGCTCCTGTCCATTAAGGAGAATTTTTTTAAAAGACCTCTTCTTGACATGGGGCAGAATCATACTTGCCACCCCACCACGAAGATGGCAGGTCACACGTTCCACCTCTGCCCATAAAATTATTGAACAAAGATGGTTTAGGAACCATTGCTAGGACTTTAGCTCTTTAAGAAGCTGGAACCTGTTTAGGAATAAGTGGAGAAGGATCAGCTATCACCGTGGTGTGTGCTCATAGTGTGACTAGAACACCCTTGATGCTCCTGGTATCTGTGAGCAGTAGAACTCCATGGATCATGTCTCCTGAGATCTAGGTCTGGAATAGGGAAGCTTACAAGGAAGAGGGAGAGGCAAATAAAATGCATAATCAAAAGTCAACAAAACACATGAAAGCCAACAATAGTTAGGACATAATCAACAACAAATCGGCAAGAGAAGAAGAGAATTTGATCACTGCTGATGAGATTAAATGAATACTGCAATCTGGCCATCCATGTTCAGTATGATCAAGACAAATGTAAAAATATAAAAATGATACTTTTTAAAAATTCGTGTAGACCTAAAAATAGAGGAGCCATTGTGATGCGACAATACAAATCTCTGATAACCTGTAGTTATTTAAATTAAAGCTAATTAATACTGCACAAATACCTACTATCATATAGTTGGTGAAATTAAGAATTAGAGAGTGTTTGGATAGAATCCATCCATACTATACACAGTAGGCTATGAAAATCTGTCTGGAAAGATGGCAGAAAGGAAGGTGACAGACTGAGCAACTTCAAATCACACTTTTCTGTGACTTAGAAGCATGACAGACTGAGTGGGAGAGAAGCAGAACTCCACAGTGAGCCTCACCTCCTGAGTGTCTCATAGCCAACTTCACAGGTGAACTCCTTGCAACAGTCATTTCACCCCATTCTCACCTAACTCCACAATGTGATAGCCCGTTTCTCACAGGCGGCTAATTATCTTGCTTCATTTTACTGAGAACAAATACTTCATTAGCAGAGGCTTCACATACACACATCACAAACTTTCTTACCCCACCTGGATCAGGACCCACTCACTGCTCCTGCCTTCCCCTCCTTTCATAGAAAGCCCACTACCACTTTTGAACACCAGCTCCTATCTTTTCTCATTCCTCTTGCAGCACTCATCTGCCACTGACTTTCTGAAGCTCTCCTCTGCTGAACTATTCTCATCTGAATTCAGCATGCTATGTTCACATGCTTCCTAAAAAATGTCACCAGTCCAAATAGAATACAAAGGACAATCAAGTTCAACTACATGCTCAAGAAAGAGTTAAAAGACATAAATCCTCAGATGAAACTTTTGCCTCAGGACCTTGAGACTTGCTGATTCCTTTGCCTAGAGCACTCTCTTAGATATAAGCACAGTTTTCTCTTCAGCTTCCTTGAATATCTAGCAAGCCTGTGTTTTACACTTTCCTTATGTACAAATAGAAATGACTACCTTCAGCACCTTTCTCCACTTGTAGATGCTTTTCTCTCCATGTCACAACTTAAAAATGTAATTACCATTGTTATTTGCTCATGCTTATCTTCCTACACAAGCATCTAAGCCTTGAAAATAGAGTTTTAATATGCTCTTTTTGCTGCTACAAGCTCACAATCTAGACAATGGAAATTAATTGATGCTATCAGCAAATATTTGCTAGTATGTATACATATGTGTAACCATGTAGTCAAACTGTGCAATTCTCAAAGTAAGAGAGGGCCCTGAGCTCTAATATGTACTTTATCTACAAATGAATGACAAACCAGAATCATATTTCTCAGAAATCACTAGAAACATATGATGACAATGGGATTAGTGGTGTTTCAAAACACTGTCAAAAATAATACCCTAGGAGGAAATTTGAGTGCAGTGAGCTCCCAATCTTGGCATGCACACATGCAATGGCTTGTTTAGCTGTGTGAATGAATGAAATGACATATTTTGGAGGATGAAAAGCTGAAGTATTATGTCAAATCATAACAAACTACATACAGAATGACGATCATCACATTTTTTTCCTTCCATTTCTGAAAATGAATAAAAAAATAACTTAAGAGGTTACAGGATTTATTAGGGACTGGGAAGAAGGCTCAGAGGAGTGAGGAGAGGGCAAGAAAAGACATAAAGGAGATGGACATCAAGACAGTCCAAAATAAGCACATGTGACATTGTCTTGGTTACATTTGATTATTCTTTCCATGGGGTTGTATTCTACATTAAGGCACAATTAACCCTCCTTTAGGGAAGGATGTTCACACGACACCTGGAGGGTCACCTCCACTGAAATGTATCCTTTCCCCAAATGACAAAACCTCTCTGGCAGGATTTTCAAGATTGGTTGTTACTTGCATGGGACCATATATTCACATCCCGCTTGAATGCCACCCATCAAAAATGTCACTTCTATAAGTCTGTATGCTTCTTTTTTGAGTAACTGAAATTATCAATAAGATGAATATAGTCAAATAGTAGGAGTTTCCATTTTAAATCCTCTACAGAAATGTCAAGACACATCATAAAAATCTGCATTTGCTTTCTTTCCCATCACTGAATGTTTGCAAAGTGTGAAGTCTAGTCCTTTATTCTTCTGAAATAGGCATTTACATAGGCAGACTCTAGGCATTTATAATAGGCAGACTCTAAAGAATGAAAACATGTCTTTCTTCCATAATTAGTTTTGAACAAAGATTTGATAAGCTTTCGAATCCATTTTTGAGTAATGCATACTCTAATGACAAGAGAATGTGGCTTACATAGTCTATAACTTAAAAAATAAATTAAAATGATTTTAAAATAATTGTAAAACATTCATTTTAGTACAACATTTAATAGATCATTTACAAACCAGTTTCTTGTTTACTTCACTTGATTCTTCTATATATGATTTATCTGAAGCGTAAGAAATAAAGCAAAATATTTTCAACACATATTGAGTTTAAGATTTTTAACTAAAGTTATTTAAATATACACGTTGTAAGGTGATTTCTTATTGTAGCACTAATGGGGGATGCATATGACTAATATATTTTATATAGATGTTTGAAACTATTACGATGATGTCAGGGACATCCTCAGGTAGGTCTGAGGATGTCACTGACAGCCTCAGCTAGGTCTTTGTTCCTGAGAGAAGGGGTGTTTGAGTGAGGTGAAACAAATGACTTGAAGTCTAGTTGTGGATTACAAGCTGGTAGCCTATATTCTGCTCAACTAACTAGTACCCCCTGAGCTCATGTCTCTAGCTGCATATATAGAAGAGGATGGCCTAGTTGGCCATCAGTGGGAAGAGAGGCCCCTTGGTCATGCAGACTTTATATGCCCCAATACAGGGGAACGCCAGGGCCAAGAAGTGGGAGCAGGTGGGTAGGGGAGCAGGGCCAGGAGGGGGGAGGGTATAGGGAACTTTCTGGATAACACTTGAAATGTAAATGAAGAAAATATCTAATAAAAGTTGAAAAAAAGAGAAAGCTTTCCAGATTGCGCTCTCTCTCTCTCTCTCTCTCTCTCTCTCTCTCTCTCTCTCTGTGTGTGTGTGTATTCTGCTTGGGACAGCATTTTAGACTGTTATCTGATTTCTCTTGCTATTTTAAAGCTCTCAGGATAGTTCATCTCTTATAGACCAAAAGCCCAGTCTTATTTTGCATATCAATTCAGTCTTTACCCCAATATCCTTTTTGATTATCCCAAGAATCAGCATCCCCTGACGCCAGACCCTTAATTCTTAAGAAAAGACAGCAAGCAAAAGCACAGAAAGGAAGATAGCTGGGTGGAACCCTGCTCTGGATTTAGCATTCTGACCAGACCTGGACCTAAATTTGCTCTGTCTCAGGCTCATCTTGAACTCAAGAATCTGCCTGCATCTGTATTGTCTGTCTTTATATCTTTCTGACTAGCTAGCTCATAGTGCAGCTGTGTCTGTTCCTTTAGAACCATGAAGCTCCTTGTGCAATTCATATTGCATTCTTATATTTTGCAGAGTTGAGAAATTACATATTTTCAAACTCATGTTTTCAGTGTTCTTTCCAACAACCTTAAGGGCTGTCATGAAGGTCACAGTGTTCTACCATTTTTGAGACATACATAAGCCCTCATCTCCTGGATTCCTGCTGTCTCTGATTATCATGGAGTAATTAACCTTAGCATTCCTCAAAAGAGGAATATAAAAATATGTGCACTGGTATACAAACAAACTTTGACCCAGAGCAACCATCAAAACAAGTGAGGCCCATGCCCTCTTAGCTCTGTTCGAGGGGCAGGAACGCTTCTGTTACAATGGTCAAGTGTGGGGAGCAGGCATGGCTGCATGGGCCAAAGATGGCGCCCTGGCTCTATGCTAAGCCCCGTGACCTCACTTGTTTACCTCAGTCTCAGTCATGTGCAGGAAAAGCAGCACGTGTAACTTGTTGGAGAGATTAGCGCAATATCTCCCGATACCATTCTATCAGCCAATCCTGCATGCTGTCTTGGACATGTGTGTTTATGATTGGGTGGTGTGAGGTGGCATGAGTGAATGAGAGTATAAATTGAGGGCAGCCATAGATGAGTAGAGACCAGTGTAGCAGAGAGAGACCAGATGAGAGACCAGATGAGGAGACCGGACCAGTGTTAGAGAGCACCAGCATAGGAGAGCGCCAGCAACGTTAGGCCAGAGAGCAGCAGATGAGGAGAGCAGCTCCAGCATTAGAGAGCAGCGTAGGAGAGAGCAGAGTGAGTGAACAGCTGCAGCTGTGTGAGTGAAACCAGAGAGAGAGAGAGAGAGAGAGAGAGAGAGAGAGAGAGAGAGAGAGAGAAGCAGCATAAAGCCGAAGCTGCGAAGGCAAGCTGCTCTGAATCCGCCTTGGCGTCCCATGTCATTTATTCCGACTGTCTTTGCTGGTCAGAGATGTGTGGGCATGCGACAGTCAAGTAGTATTGGGCACATTGAAACCCTTTACTGTACATAATTAATGCATGCTAATGTATAAGAATAAATTCTGCTTATTATCTTCTATTTGAAACTTTTAGAGTTGCTTCCAAAACATGTCATCGAAATGGTTTAATTTGAGTTTTTTTTTTTTTAAACTTGGAAAATTAGAAAGAAAGGCCTCTGTTTTATAAGAACATTAGCCAGTTGTTTGCTGTCTTTCAAAGTAATAAATGTTTCTCACCTTCTTTTCCAAACAAAAATTAGAAGCACCTTGCTTTACTAGATAAGAGTAGACTTGATGACAGTCATCTTAGGGAACATTTACCAAAACATTTCTTTTTAATAGCTTTCTGTAACTTGCTTTCTCCCCATTGTTGTTTCTCATGCTTCTTTGGATGGACATCCATGATTAAAACACAGGACAGCATTGAACTAAAATAATTTATGGTCATGCAGTTCTAGAAGTCACCTTTGTGACTGCTTGTCAAGGTTAATCACAGGCACAGGCTTTGAGGCAGGTCCTCTGTAATGTGCCTATTTCAAGGCAGAAAATCTGGGGGAAGGATTTTGTTTGCTATAGGGGTGGCATTTGTGATATGTATGCTAATCAAGGAGACCTATTTTAAAGTAGCATTATGATTTCATTTAACATAATGTTAATCAGTTAATGAATGTATTTAATAAATATCGGTGACTATTTAATGCCAAGTAGTGTAGTGATTTTTTTTTTAAGATTTATTTTATTTATTATATATAAGTACACTGTAGCTGTCTTCAGACCCTCCAGAAGAGGGCACCAAATCTCGTTACGGATGGTTGTGAGCCACCATGTGGTTGCTGGGATTTGAACTTATCACCTTCGGAAGAGCAGTCGGGTGCTCTTAACCGCTGAGCCATCTCACCAGCCCCAGTAGTGATTTTTTTTTAAGGACCCACCATAAGTCTCTCTTCTAGATCTCTCTCTCTCATTCTGTCTCTATTGCAATTCCCTCTAGAATGACATGGAAGTAACTGTGTGCCATGTCAAATATCATGGAGAGCAGAGAATCAGGAATGAGGAAGCTAAGCAATAGAGCCATCATCTAACTACGCTTGAACTATTTCATTCTCCTCCAGAAACCAAGCACGCTAACCCAGTGAAACTTTCTAAAAGTCATTATGCTTATGGTATTTATAATAACTGACTAATGTGCAATCAATGATTAGAAATTAAAATGCCAGTTACTTTGTGTACTGTAGCATCTGCTGTAGCTGGTGTTAGATGTCAAAACCCCTCTTAATTTAATAGCTACCTATTTTAATCAATCCTAGTGTGAAAAAGCAATACAACTAGGGTGAGGCTATTTATACATGTTATTATTAGTTCTAGTTAGAGTGCATATGCAAGTATAAGACTACAGGAAAATAATGGCTTATTGCATGGGGTTTTGACTCATCCTATTGTGGTATGCACTATGCTATATAAGCAGCATATCTTTTTAAAAAATTCTAAAACAATGGCAAAAGTAAAATGTAGATACACAATACAAAAATGGCCTGGATTTGGAAATACAGCTGACCCCAATGGTTCTCTCCAATGCCATATACCATGTGAAGGCAGGCATACGCTCTCTGTAGTTTCGATCATTCAGTATTGTATGCTCCAGAAAAGGTTGGTTAGCTTAGATTTTTTTGTCCCTTGGTGAGAGTGTGATTTTTTTTTTTCCCATCAACATGTACTTTAAGCTGCTTATTTTATGGGCAGCAATTATCTTTTACAGAATCTAATTCCTGAGTAAAATGTGAACTCTGTAGGTTTTATTTACAAGTTTCTGAGTTGTAGCTACAAAATTAAAAAGGAAATCTTAGCAAGTAATTAATGCTTTGTTTACTGTGACACCGTTTTCCCATGTTCTGAAGCTTGTGGCGTGATGCACAATCCCTTCCTTTGCAGTCAGTCCTCTAGCAATGGCAGAAATCAGAAGTAAGCCAATAAAAGTAGTAAGAGGAAAAAAGTTCAAAGACCAAATGCTACTGAAACTCACATTTAGGCTGAATCAGAGAAAGGATCCAAATGTTCCAGTTCTTCAGATTCAGGCTATCTCTTTCCTGCCTCTGAGTTTAAAAAAAGATGCATAGGCTTGTTCACACCAGCCCACTTCATCATGATACTTTATTGTTCTAGAAATGGCTACAACTATCATGAGCTGTAGGTCAAGGCCATAAATAGAAAATAGGAACCAGGTTCCTGTTCCTAGGCAGCCAGAGCTATGATTCCTTCTTTGCTATCGATGCTTTCTACTCTTCTTCTGTGTCAGAAGCAGCGGCAGAATCAATGCATGGGTATTTTGGCTCCGTAAAAGAACTGGAGTGTATCCTGCTGCCTGATATAACTTTTGGTCTAGAATTTCAAGAGAGAAAGAGGCTATCTGTGATAAACTATACCTTGGGCTCCACGAAGGTCCTACCACAGGCTCAGGTGCTGAGGCCAAGTTCTCAAGTGTATAAGACATTGGCATATGTGGGTCATCACACAAGTCAGGCAGAGAATCAGACAACGGTAGTCATGGAACCAGATCCTAAGAAAGTTTGATGCATTATCTGGATAGGAATCTTAGAGATAAAGTCTGTGCAAAAATATAAAAGACTTCATAAGATTAGATCATTTTTTTTAGGCATTCTGTTGGCATTGGGCCTCTTCTCATGGAAATTAGACTTGACACAAAGCCAAGTAGTTATGAGTTATGGGGCATCTCCTTGTTTTGTAGCTTCCCAATCACTTCAAGGATAAAAACAATTAGTTTTAGGAATCCTCCTTATGGCCTTCCTGAGCAACTATATACAACAATGGATGCTCCTAGATGCTCCTTCAACCCCTGTAGAGAGTTTATTTGTTTTTAAATAACACATTTTATTCCAATTACATCCTACATTAAATTACAAAAAACAGATGTGTGAATCTCATATATTAGTTTCAAGTGACATCTAATTAATTAAAGTCTTTGTAAACAGATTCTAAATAGAACTTTACCTAAATATTGGCAATACAAGTTGAATTTTCCTTGAATCTTCCTTTTAAAACTCAAATGTTTCCAATTCACTGTGCCTTAAAAACAACATTTGGGTAATTTTGGAAATATGTTGTGTTTAAAGAGTTTTTAAAAATCACTTTCTTAAAATTGTGACAATAGAATTATTTTCCTTTAGAAATTGATGTCTGGTCTGTCTTTCTGTGAGGTGATATGTCTCCCCGAGGCTAAACATTTGCTGGACTATGCCATTCCTTTAAATTTTTGCCTTTAGCCTAGCCATGTAGAGGGAGTCAATAGCTTCATAGAAAGGTTGAGTAGTGAAGCCATTTAAGCCCCATTTACTTTTCTTTATGACTGTCACTGTGAGATCATTCTTAAACATCTGAAAAAGAAAGCTCCAATGTACTACATGTAATTTAACAAGTAATTCCTAATGTAGCATAAGTGTGTTTGCCTCCAAACTTAGATGCTCTGTAGTGCCTTCCAGACTCAACAGGACATATGAAATCACAGAGACTGTGACACCATACACAGGTCTAAGCTAGATGGGGTTCCTCCTGCTGAGAGGGGAAGCAAACATGAACCCGATCCCTAAACTAGCAGTTATCTCCAACTAACTACTTACAAATGAAAAATTAGTTTTGTCCACTGGAGACTTATGGACATAAAAACCACATTTAAGGGAAGTACTTTGTCCAGTAGTAGCTGGCTAACACAAACCTGACTTGGTATTTTTGGTGAGTAATGCTTTTCTTGGGCATTTTAAAATACATTACTTTTTTTTCATACCTACCATCGTTTCTGATTTTGTGTTATGAATTTTGTGTGCATGAGTGCGTGTATGTGTGAGTGCATGCTTGTGTACATACATACGTGCATGTGTGTTTTTCCTGCTTTTTATGTTTGCTTTGCTGTTTTCTTTTTCATCTGTTTTTCAATTGGCCTGTTTGTTTTTTAAAAAGAGAAAAGGAAGGCTTGGAATTAAATGGGTGTGGAGGGGACCTACGGGAGACAAGGGAGGGAAATTGTGCTCACAATCTATTGTACCCAAAAAAGGAAACTATTTTCATTTACATCAGAGATGTACAGAGCAGTCTAAAATGAGGAAAGGTAGATTTACAACAAGGGCAGAAAAAAATGGACTGTAGTGACTAGTGATGTTTTCAAATCTTTTCTTCTGTGATACTGTGTACTTTGGAGTGTTTTAATACATAGCTTCTTCCTGGATTATAAGAACTTAGTTTGATATTATTCATTGGCTATCAAAAAAGAAAATCCATTGTTTTACTCATTATTCAAAATCTTCAACTTTATGGTATGTTGGTGTGCTGGAGATTTTTTTTTTTTATGTCAGTTAGACACAAGCTATTGTCAGCAGAGAGGAGTGAGCCTCATCAGAGAAAATGTCTCCATGAGAATGGGCTGTGGGAAAGCCTGAAAGACATTTTGTTAATTAATGATTAATGTGGGAGGACCCATCCTATTGTGGTTAGAGACACTGTGGTCTGGTGGTTGGGGTCTAAGAAAGCAGGCAGAGCCACTCATGTAGAGCAAGCAGTTCAGCAGCACTCCTTTATGGCCTCTGCATCAGCACCTGCCTCCAGGTTCCTGCCCTGCTTGAGTTCCTGCCCTTACTGCTTTTTATTATGAACTGTTATACAAAACTGTGTGCGAACTAAACCCTTTTCACCCTAGGTTGCTTTTGGTCATGGTGTTTCAGCACAACAATAGTAACTTTAACTAGGACAGAAATTGGTACCAGGTCTGTGGGCATTCTTCTAATAAACCTGTCTTTGTGCTTTTGAGAGGTATGTAGAGGGTCTTTTGAAATTTGAGCTGGTAAAGCCATTGTCTGTTCAAACTTTGTTGAACTATTCTGCAGGAGGGAGGGCTATAAGAACACTAAGAGAAATGTAGAAAATGGAGGTCTGTCTTGTGAAGTTCCAGAGGGCAGTCAAAGAATCTATCAGGGCCATTGCATATTTTGAATAAAGGGTCTGTGGTTCTGTTCAGCTGGGGATGAATCATCAGATATGATTAATAGGAGACCAAGACTATTGAAAAGGAATCTTTGCATTACTGGTTACTGGGACAATTAGTGCTGGTTAGCTGGAACTGAGAAGTTAGTGGTAATTAAGAAAAGACCAGCATCACTGAGGCAAAATCTTCTGGGGAAATATTTCCTCAGAGTCAAAATGCACAGCCCCTGTGTTCTGGATGGGGGTTGGGGGAGTCAATGTTGTACCACAAGTTGGCAGCCAGAATTGCTAGTTTAAGAGTTTCCCAGGAGGTACTAGATTTGATAACACGAAGGAGTCATGGAAAGCAACTGTCTCTTGGCACTGTGGGATGCCAGAAAAGGCAATTAGGGATAGTCCAGTCTCAGTGGCAGATGAAGGCTCAGGACTGACGGAGTCATATAGAGAGTAGAGTATCAATGAGTTCAGATTGGCATCAGGAAGAGAGTCTATGAGAGGCCTTGGTTGAAAGTGTATCCCAATTGCAGCAGAAGATCCCAGAATTTGGAGACACCAGTACAATGGAATGGCCATGGAGAAGTACAGCAGTGGTGGTGTGGAGCCAGAAAAAGCCTAGAAGACAAGCTCCCTGTCCTGCAGAGGGAGGAGCTTGATATATGACATAAAGCCATTGGAGAAGCCCAGAAGAGCAGGAGAGAATCTCAAACATTGACCAGTGAGCTATTTACACTGTTGTAGTTCATTTTTGCTTTGCTTTGTTTGTGACTGTACACTGGATCTTCCCTCTTGAAGTAAGAAAGTATTTAATCTATTTGTTGATTTTACAGAGCCCCATAGTTGAAAGGTATTCTGTTTGAAAAGACAGTGGATATTTAAAAGAGACCGAATTTTTAAGTGTTTTAATATTTAAACGATGTGGGACTTTTTAAGTTTGTAAAGTGTTTTCTATTGCAATATCTTTATTAATGTGCAATCTTGGAGATAAACAATAAAGGAAAGGTTGCGGATTAATAGTGATAGGTTTGTGTGTCAAATTGACAAAGTTTCAGTTGTGCTAGCTAGTTTTCAATCAACTTGATACCAGCTAGAATCATCAGAGAGGAGAAAGTGTCAGGTGAGAAAATACCTCAGTAACACTGGGCTGTAAGCAAGCATACAGGGCATTTTTCTTAATTGGTGATTGACGGGGGAGGGCCCAGGCCATTGCCGCTTCTGGGCTGCTGTTTCTGAGTTCTGTTAGAAAGCATTCTGAGCAAGCTATGTGGAGCAAGACAGTAAGCAGCATCCCTCTATGGCCTCTACATCAGTCGTTTGACTCCAGGATCCTGCCTTCTTTGAGTTTCTGTCTTCACTACCCATAATGATGAACAGTAATGTGGAAGTGAAGACCGAATAAAGTCTTTCATTCCTAAGAGGTATTTGTGCAGCACTAAAGTATGAAAAAAATGTGTAATTTGTTACAAAATATTATTAAAAACCCCGTCTTTGAAACATAGGTTCAATTCCTCATCTATAACTCTGACCAATACCCCTTAGGCAATCCAATTTTAACTTAATATTTCTGCCTTCTTACCATAGCCCTGCCCCAGGAAAATGAATTGATTTTTGTTTCTTCCTTTGACTAATAAAGTTGAAAGAGGCTCTACACAGCCACAGCAAAACAAGAGTATGACATTTCCTGACAGTCTGTGGAATCAGGTTCAGTCTGGCTTTTGTTAGAAAACTGTACTCTCAAGATGTGATTGAAGAATATTTAATCAAAGGATGATTTAACGCTGTGAACAGAGCAATAGGATCAGCTAGGAGAAGAAAAACTCCCAGAATCTACCCTAAACTGAAACATCAAAGATTCATAAGGTCTTCACTTGTTAGAGGCGAAGAGTGGGGTCTAGTGGAGACCTGCTAGGATTTCCAGGGTCATGGACCATGGAGCAATCACCAACCATAGAGTACATATGGTGGGACTCATGACTCTAGCTGCAAATGTAGCAGAGGATGGCCTAGTCTGTCATCAATTGCAGGAGTGGTACTTGGTTCTGTGAAGGCTCTATGCCCAGTGTAGGGAATGCTGGGCCAAGAAGCCAGAGTAGGTGGTTTGGTGAGCAGGGGAAGAGTGTTTTCGGAGGGAAAACCAGGAAAGGGGATAACATTTGAAATATAAATAAAGAAAATATCTAACAAAAAAAAGAAATTGGACAGAGATACATGGCTGGTGCTAAAATTAGGGGCAGTTTATTAAGAAATAAACCATTTACTAGAACTTGGGAGAAAACAGCTTAACTGTGCCTGTGTCATATGAACTGTGGTCTTTATGCATTATAGATTATATGCATAGTGTGCCCTTACTGTGCATGCTCTGTCTGGTGCTTGAGGCATGCTGGGTAAAATTTCAAGTCTTTTTCTCTGTCAAACATTTCTATATGCTAATTTTGACCTCACTTTCTGTTCTACCCACCTGCTAGTTACAGCTCAGTTGGAACTGGACTTTATAAGAGCTTCAAAAGTCTCAAGAAGTTGTGATCCACTTAAGGTCTAGTATAATAGAAGCTTGGGGAGTTACTACTCTAGCTGACCCTTGTTCCCACCATTCTGTGGACCTGCTGATGCCTCCCACTATTTAAACTCCACTGGAAGTGAGACTAAAGGCTTAACTCCCTGATAGTACAGCCTGTAGAACTCAGCTTCATCTGTACACAGTATATGTGATACGTGGAACAGGTGGGAAAAGAAAAACAAGAAGCACTATTCTGAAAGTTAAGTTAGCACAACTCAGGAGAATAAAGCCTCAGTCACAGACTGTGCAGCCAAAGAAATACAAATTTGAGTTTGGGTTTTTACAAGATCAGTAGAGTGATACTCAGCAAGGTATTTAGCTCCCCCAAATTATTCCCCCCACCGTGCATTGTAAAAATAGCATAACCTACTTTTTAAAAATTATTATTGTTATAGTTTTTTAAAAGATAGAAACTTATAATCATGTTTCATTTACCCTAAGGCATATAATACTGGTTTGTCTTGTTCACTAGAAGTTTGTTTCTATCTGCAAGATCACAGTCTTTATATGAAATAGATTCCTTGAAAGATTTGTTTAGTAAAGATGCGATTGCTCCAAACGAGCTTAGGCCCTCCTTCTAAGGACTAGTGTATCTATAAGGAGAATTTTCAAGAAAAAATATGAGATACAAGGGGAGGGAATTCTGTATGGTGATGGGGTCAGAAATGGGAACAATAAATTCATAAGCAATGAGTGAGAATAGCTGCAAGCAGGCATGAGAACACAGAGAAACACAAGTTCAAGTTCTTCCTTAGAGTCTTCAGGGGAGCTTGTCAGTCTTCCATAACTGTGATAATAAAGTCCTGTTGTGGTGGTGCTCTATCATGGCAGAACTAGGATTCCAATATTATCTGTACCCCATACCCCACCCTTAACACTTCTGAGACCAATACATATCTACAAATAGACAGCATTTGAGATTGGCTGCCAACCAGGCAAATCAACATGGCTGAATAAATGTCAGCTATTTCAAGACACTTGTTAGATCGTTTTCCTATTTCTTTGGTTTTTAATTCCTTGGGAACAAATCACCCCCCAAAAGGGGGGCGGTGACACTTGAAAAATTCTGAACATGCTAAAATCAAGAGTCAAAATTAATCTTAATTCTACACAGCTACATGCCTTCCTAAACTCAGCAGTATGGGGTTTAGAGAGTTTTTAGTGGATCCTTCAAGGAACACTATTACCAGTCCTCCTGAGAGTACTATCAATGACTTTCTGTAGCAAAACCTGGAGTCATCTCTCTTAGTCCAAGGCTGATTTGAAGATGGAATCCTAAATGTGAGAAAATTTAGGGAAATTTATCTTATTCAAACTTTCATTGTAAGTATGCATAGCCAAGTTGCATGATTGGAATTTCTTTCTTCCATTTCTAAATAAATCTGAAATATGTATGAAGCAAATATTTAAATAATAATTATATATGCCATAGTTTAACTGAAAGTTTTTTCTAGTGCCTCAGAGAATTTGCTTTTTAACTCTGAGATAAATGTTTCACTATTGGTTATTGCTACTTTTAGTTCAAATGATTCAAACATAATTTCGTTTTTCATGTTCAATTTTTTTCCTTAGCAATTAACTCCTACAGTTTGAATGTTAGAAAGTGACATTTAAAGGGCTTAAAAATGCAACTTGTTGGACCACCAGAGCAACACGAAAGTTCTTTTGAAAGGTAGATATTATACAGGGCATAGTGGCGCACTCTTGTAATCCCAGCACTCAGAAGGGTCGAGCCAGGAGTATTAGGCTTTGAACTGAGTTTGAGCTATCTAATTGAACTGCATTAGACCCTGTCTCAAAAATAAACAATGATGCCTTAACGAGAAAAGATGATACCCAAGGGCATCACTG
Source organism: Mus minutoides (assembly GCA_902729485.2). Classification (NCBI taxonomy): domain Eukaryota; kingdom Metazoa; phylum Chordata; class Mammalia; order Rodentia; family Muridae; genus Mus; species Mus minutoides. Next base: position 56,317 of record LR751279.1, read on the forward strand.
AAAATCTGTTTCTAGGATGAGATTCTACTTTGTCATTTCAGCAAAGGAAGCATCCTGTTTTATATATATATATATATATATATATATATATATATATATATATATATATATACCCATTAGACCCCAGCATCCTCTTCTATCTAGCAGTATCTAAAAATACCATGACAACTTTTGATTCAGTATCTCTTCTTCTAAACACAAGCAAGTGGTTATGAGAAAACTTTCATTTGTAACTAAAATAGAGATGAACATATTAGTCAAATTTATCACTTTAAAGTAAAATAAAGTAGAACAAAAATATTATTCATACTCTCTGCATTTTGTACCCATAAATTAGTCTCATGATATTGGCAAGGCAATATAAATATTTTGTGATGTTGTAAAGGGAAGATGGTATGTATTTAAGATCACATTTTAATAATTTTTAAAACCTACCCCATTAAATTTCTTTTTCACATATAAAATTGTAGAAATTTAAAGCTAGAGGGAGCCTTAGGTAATCAAATCCACATTGTATTTTACTGTGTAACCTATTATCTTGAATTTCAAACTGTCTTTATTTCAGTATAAAATGTTTAAACAAATGTGACTCTTGTCTCTGTCACTTAAGTTTACTGTCATAATTCATAGTGATCTTAGAATCCAGGGTCTCATTCTGAGGCATCAAGAGTCAACCTGGGTAACTTTAGCTGGGTAATGTCCAAGGAATCTGGAGTGTAAGCCTTCTTAAGCAAAGAGTGGGGGTGAGGGGTGCAGAGAGGATAGGAACTTCCAGATAGAACAGAAATCCAAGCACCTAACATGCAGTCTTCAGATTGAAATTCTTCAGTGTGTGTGTGTGTGTGTGTGTGTGTGTGTGTGTGTGTGTGTGTATGATTGTATGTGTGTATATGTTTATGTGTGTATGCACATATGCCCATGTGGGTGCCTATGCTTGTGTGCCTGTGTGTGTGTTTGTATATGTATGTGTTTGTATGTGTGTGTGTGTGTGTTGTCTCCCTGTATGTGTATTTCCATAGGCATAGCGAAGCATATCTATGATCCCAGCACTCAGAAAGCTAAGCCAAGGGGATTGACAGTTTTAGTTCCATCAGTCTGGGCTGCACAGTGAAACCCTTTTTCAAGACAGGGTGTTTTAGATCATCTTGTAGAGGTTTTGGGTCAGTGATGAATTGATTCTGTTAGTACAGGACACTGGTGGGGCCAAGTATCATGGCCGATGGTACATGGTCAAACAAACCTCTCTCCTTACGATGTTCAGGAAAAAGAGAGAGGAGAGGAGACAACTCCTCTTCCATAATAGTCTGAAGGGACATGCTTTCAGTGACCTAAAACTTCACATTAGGTCTCATGGCTTAAAGGTTCCCATCATGTTCCTATAGCACCAGCCTGACAACCTACCATTTAATTCATGAGATCAAGGAGACACTCCTCTGAACCATAGCCTTGCTATTTTGCACCCCATACCCAAAACTTATGTCCATCTTACTATGCAGAGATGCATTTTAGTCCATCTTTAGGAGAATTCAAAGCCTTACACACTTCAGCCTGGCTCTAAAGTTCAAGTCTCCCCTGAGACTCAAGGCAAATTCAGTGTAAGCCACTGTGAAAGTCAAAAAGTACAAATGAGACACTTACGTGATACAATGCCATGGGTCAAGCATTCACATTGCTGAAGGAAGGAAGGAAGGAAGGCCCAGGGGAAATGCATCTGAACAGGGCTGAAATGCACAGTGTTTCTTGAAAAAATAGTCAACTCATTCTCACATGATGACTACAGGCAGACAAGTTTGTACTGAATAAGTGTGGCTGTGATACGATTTCTTCTGTTACTTTGGAAACCATAAAGATGGGCATGGTAATAAAACCACAATAGATCCTGTTCACTCAATTAAGTACATTGCATATCCAAGGGTTTTTCTTTCTTTGCTGTTTATATGCAGATTATCTATTTTAGCCTATGTATCTTTAGGAATGAAGCAACAATCCTCTTGCATCTTTTAAGAGATTTAAAATATGCCGCATATTAAAAAGCACACGGTTTCCATGACTTGAAGTGGGAATGACTAGAATTATTTAATTTTGTAATTTTGCTGACTTACTCTAGACCCATTCCATTCTCTGTAGTTGTGAGTAAGATGGTCTTCTACTCCCATTCAGTTCAAAAATTTCAGAGCGACGAACATGCCCTTGCTTACTCTTCTCTGGAATGTGGTTCTTCATTAATGCTTAGTTGCTCGTTGATGTTTATGATAAGAATGACAATACAAATTGCTTTCAAACATGTGGTCATGAGCATCTTTCATTTATGTCTGCAGACATTTGGCACACCTGAGAGTCAGTGCCTACTATCTGATTGTCAAACCTACTATCCGTATTCCACAGGTGAAGGAGCTACAGCATAGGAGGGACAGCCACTCCCACCTAGACCCCGTTGTAGCAGGGCTATCTGATTTCATTTCTGGTGTGCTTTCCCACCAACATGCATGCCAGGGGCAGGGAAAGGCTGGTCTGACTATCAGAACCTTACCTCCCTGAACTTAGTATAGCAGGTAGATCAAACATGGGCACTTCACATTAAAACTAATGGAAACAGCTGAGATTTATTTTTCTGCCAAAAACTGTTTAAATTTTTTGTGCTTATGAAACCTTAAAAACTGCTTACCTAGTAATTAGCAAATATATTTATTTTGTTGGTAATATTATAAGAAGTTGAAGGAAACATACATATAGAACTCAATATTATTGAAAGAGGCATAAATATGATTGATATTAATGAGAATTTAGGAAGTCTAGAAATTCCACATCATATCATAACTTCTCGCTCCTTTACTTCATCAGAGTGAGCTGAGCATTTGCTGTTGATGAATGGAAAAATCATCCGATCCTTTTATGAACATGTTTGAAAGCCTTGTTTTGTTTGCCTTTAAGGATCATCATCACGAGGTTAAGCAGAAGGCCCACCACACTGGAGCATCCTAGTTCTATAACTGTAGTCATTTTACCAACCTATAAATCAGATGTGTGAAGGCTTTATACTCCTCAGCAACCTGTTTGCAATCCATCACATGGTCTATCAGTCATGTCATCTGACATACTATCAAAGCAGCCAATTGCTTTTCATAATATGAAGTAGTTTTTCAGTGAATATTTTCTGTACTTAATTTTGCTGTTTTTTTTTTTTCATGGCCTCCCATAATGGCTATGCTGAGCAATTGCAATGAATTCCTAAATTATGTTCTATATTGACATGCACTCCTCCTAGATCTCAAATGCTTTCTGCATTATAATTTTTAAAAGGCCTCTTTAGAATACAAGTATAGAAGAATTGGTCTTGGGCAATGACTCAGTGGTTCAAGTACTTGAGGTATACTATACATTATGACTAGAGCTCAGAGATTTAGATCCATAGTAGATAGCAGGTAGATGTGGTGGCCGGCCTGTAATTCCAGCACTTGGATCTAATAGGATCCCTGAAACAAACTGGCTAACCAGCCTAGCCACATATATAAGATATAGGCTCAACTAAGAGACTCTGCCTCAATGAAGAAGAGAGAATGATCCAAGAAGACTTTTCACATCAGCTTTGGGCATTCACATGACCAAAGGTGTACAGCATACAAAAAGACACAGACACACACTGTTCTTTTTCTCACACAATCTCACACACAAGCATACCGAAGAAAAATGATGCAAATATAGATAATTTACATTTTAGAGCACCCCAGGATGTATTGGAAGCAACAATTCAAGCTTTACACTCTTTCATCCAGGCACATGACTTGATGCTTCATTGTTGTCCCTTCTCTACTCATTGAACCTTTGTAAGTGCTGTTCCCTTCAATAGCAGTGTTCATCTCTTTGCATCCACCCTCTCCACTTTACCTGTGTGTCCACCTGGCCTTGCTTGCTCTGAAAACCCCTCCTCGAGATCAACACAGAAGGTATTCCTCCTTATTAGGCCATCTCTCAGCTTTGAAATCCTTATCCTAGTTATAATTTTACATATACTTACATGAATCATCATTAATATATTTCTATTCATGTACTGCAGGGTTCATAGTGGTTGTGGACTATTTACATTTAATAATGTCAAATAATAATTAATTATGAATAAATATGAGCCAAAGGCACAGTAATTTATTAGCTCCTGTGATTAATGAAGTATATCAAGGTAATATGAGCATAGATTACTCTTTGGAAATTTTTTTCATTCTGAAGGTGTATGCTGTCTGTGTCTATACTTCTTAAGTATGGTTCAGATACAAAGTGAGAGTCTACAGACTTATAGGAGTTTCACATCTAGGCCCACAAGGACAAATAGAGCTAATTATGGAACAGCTTTAGGTCAGACTAACTGTATTTGTAGTGTCTGCTATTTGAGTCTGCCTAAAACCTATTAGGGAGTAGAATAGTATTGTTCCATTCAGAAAGGAGTAGATTGAGACTTATGTATCCCTAGACAAAAGAATGCATTATTCATGTGCTTGCAAGTTCATGCAAAGCAAAGTAAACTTAATGAAGATTTATATCAGGATCTACTTCCTGGCTTTAAAATACATTATTTCTTGGGCTTACCATGTGAGGGAAGTGGTAGAAACCCCATCCTCCAAGCTATTAAGACTTCATGAACACAGGGTTAGAAAATACTCTAGAGATTCATCTTGTGTGAATTAGGGCATGTGGTGGCTATGGGCTTTATGACATAATCAGTCATTTGTCCTCTCCACCATTTTTTGGGAGAAGACATTGAAAAGAACTTTAATCATCACTGAGTGGTGCTATTAAGTCCAAAGTTTTGTGGATGGAAGAGAGACTCATGTTTTTCTTTAATCAGGATGTTTTATGGCAACTGACATGAGATCCCTGACTGCCCTAAGCAGATGCCTCTCTACCATGCATAAGCCTGAAGCATTATCCTAGTCTGGGACACGAGGAAACATATCTCCCATGCTCTTCCCCAGTCCTAAAGCTATTCTTGGTTATCTTATATTTCTAGAAATTAGCATACTGCCCCCAACAAAGACAACATTGGTCCTTTGTTGGTAGCATGAATAAGCAGAGATGACTGGATGATGGATGAGTGTGTCAAATTATCCATCACTATTCCTGAAATCACACTGAATGGCTTTGAGTTTGAATCTCAAACTTTGCTATGAGCATCGGTTCTTTTTAACCTTCTGTTTATGCCACTTTCTGTTCAGTTGCACTACTCTCCATTCCCTGTTTTTGTTTCTTTCTCTCCTTCTCAAGAGGTTTCCAACACTGCCTAAGCAAAGGCTAATATCAGTGCACCTTAACACAGTGGAACCCTGCCTTGACTAACAAAATCCATCTGGCTTTTGTATTCTACTTTTTAAAACCTTTGACACGGGTTCTGTTAGCAAGTATTGCTACACAAGTTTTCCAATTTGGAAATCAGTAGAAAAGAGATAACTTTTAATTATCTTTGAATTGGGCAGCTTAACAGTTAAACCTAGTTCTCAGAGGCTGGTATATAGAAAAATCCATTTGGGGCTCCTGTTTGAAAATCCAGCCAGCCATTCCTTGAGCCAGCGTAAAACCTTTCTCATCTGTATTCCCCTTTCAACCTCAGTAGTGTATAAAGAAAAGCACCTTTAGAGACAGACCACTAGCTGAAGTTTAAGATATCTAAGATATTTATTTGAGTATTTTTGATAATATATTGCAAGAATTACTTGAAACCTCAACATATTTTTTTCTTTCAAAACAAAATAATAATGCTGCATCCATTTTATTTGAAAGCAATTGTTGAAGGTGATTTCCTCCGTACTTCATAATAGCTAATGCAGTTGATCAATAGACCTCAGCACTCCAACCATACCAAGTAGGTATTATTGTTCCCTTCTAGAGATGACAAAATTGAGGCATCCTGAGGTTATGAGTTATGCTCAAAGGCACATGTCCGATTCAGATCTTTCTAACTCTGAGTCATGTTTTATGCTGATTCCTCAGCTGCCCATGATATATATATTTTTCATTTTTATTGGTTATTTTATTTATTTACATTTCAAATGTTATTCCCCTTCCCAATTTCCCCTCCACAAGACCCCTATAACTTTGTAATGTCAGGTATTCTCAGCAGAAAAAAAAACAAAACAAAAGAAAACAAAAACAAAACAAAACAAACAAAAAACACACAAATATCTGCCTAGTCCCTGTCTACAGATTGATCTGCTTGATAGTAGCTAAAGGCACATAATATATAACTTAAAATTTCCATCACATAGTTGATAATGAATTACAGTGGAAGTATCAGAGAGACAGGGGTAGATACTGATGTCTATGTCTATAAGGAATGCATGGCTCCTGTGAGATTTCTGGATAAAGGCTTCCCAGAGGCTTTTGAAGAAAAGCTGGTACTGCTGCTTTAGGGTAACCTTGAGGAAAGCTTGGTACTGTCTTCACTGTGCAAGGGAGGTTACAAAAGGCACTGGCTGTGTCCATCCCTATATGATGTTCAGAACAGACTGGGAGAAACTGTCTCATTTTACAATATGTCACTGTGCTGGGCCCTCTGTTTACATATAGTTAAGTGTCATACACTCAAAGGAACTGGCTCCTAAAGCCAAACCCCAACTATTTTGCTTTTGGCTTTTTAATAGACATTTACCATTGATGTATTTTATACTAGCCATTTCTTAGTGTGACTGTCTTATTTTCCTTTATTAGGTTGAATGTTCTGACCAGATGAATAGGGCCTTTGTCATTCTTTTGTTTTATCTGGTATAATATAAAATGTGGTAGGCCTCATTCAACAAATTCCCAATAACTCCCAATAAATCTTTAGTATAATTAGATCTTTATATTGAAATAAATATTTTAATATTTCTGGTTGTGCTAAAAAAATTCTAAAGAGCATTTTTTCACTGTGTATAGATGTTATGGTGGTTTTGAATTTTGGCTCAACAACAGGTCAAAAATGTACCTTAACTATGTGAATAGTCTTGGCATAAAATATACTACAAAGGTAGTTTTCTTGGTTCAACAAAGAGCATTTCCTTTTTTGCCTAGAAGGAAGAAATATTGGCAAAATGAAACTGATAGATATTTCCTCACATCTCCAAATATCCCTGTTAAAATTTACATAGAATCAGTTTAGGATTTCCAAAGTAATATCTACAATACATGTTATTGAGCTGCAGTACATTTAACAGTGAATGCTGTTATGGAGAGCCTTGGACTTCTGTAAAGAAGATATTCTGGGTAAATCTTCAAACTTTGTCAACTTCATAATTTTTTTTTGTAAATTGCATAATGAAATGTGTGAATGTCAGCAGCTGGTTTCCATAAGGGCAGTGAAGCCAGACTACTATCTAGTTTCCTAAAGTCATTCCTGGGCCAAGTAAACCATGCACACCTCAGCTGAGGATTTGGACTTCATCTAAATGCCACTTTACCATATTAAGGATCTTAGATTTTTAAAAATAATCTGTAGATAGCTCAAATGACAATTTTTAAATGGGCAGGTGCCAAAAAGTTTATTATTTTATCCCATGCTATACACAAGGTACTGTGAAATGGAATTATAGGAGGTGCGAGGATTTCTAATGAATTCACATATTTCCCAGAATTCCAATAGCATAAAGTACTGTGTGAGTAGAACATTCTCAAGAAGAAAAATAGACCTGAACTGGCAGGATAGAGAAATTCATCATAAAATTGAATGAGCTCAATGGGGTTACCAAGGTTGAACAGAATTTTTAAAAGGAATAACTAAAAAAAATGGAGAGAAAGGGAAGGAAGGAAGCCAGCAGTGGGTCATGCAGGTTCTTTTACCAGCTTGCCTGTTAAATCTCCCTCCTTTTATTCCATTTGCTGTAACAACCTCATCTTTTCTGAAGATGTAGCATCTCCAGAGGCCTTCTCAACTTATTTTTGAACTCCTTATATATTTATATTTATTTGTCTTTGTGGTTATGAGGTATTGGGCATTTAAAACCTTAAACTCCAAGATGCATAATTCCTTTGGAAATCGTATCATCCTTAATTTTAAAAGTTTCATGTTTTGTCTGTGTTTGTGTGTTCATAGTGTGCATATTTTGTGGGTTTGTTTGCTTGTGGAGGTGCACAGTTGTTGTCTAATAGTTCCCTCTGAGATTAAAACATTCCAACTTGTAGGAAGCTCCTTAAGCAAGAAGGTAAAAAGCTCAAAAAAGCGTCAGTAAGTCCCTGAAACTGATCAGATTCACTAGGTCACCCTCCTCACCAGAGTTAACAAGAAAAAGCAAGAATTCCTGAAGTAGAAGTTTCTGGTTTCTTTGGAGACTCAGGTCATAATGATGTTTGGCTGGGGCGACAGGTGAAAGATGTTTTGCTGAAGCAGACATAGGTGAGAGGATATTTCCCTGAAACAGACATGTGAAAGATGTTGTTATATTTAGAAAAAATCTTTTTTCTGAAGCTTTCTTTTTTATTAGATATTTTCTTTATTTACATTTCAAATGCTATCCCGAAAGTTCCCTATACCCTCAATCCACCCTACTCCTCTACCCACCCACTCCCACTTCTTGGCCCTGGCATTCCCCTGTATTGGGGCATATAAAGATTGCAATACCAAGGGGCCTATCTTCCCAATGGTAGCTGACTAGGCCATATTCTGATACATATGCAGCTAGAGACATGAGCTCTGGGGTTAGTTCATATTGTTGTTCCACCTATAGGGTTGCAGATCCCTTCAGATCCTTGGGTACTATCTCTAGTTCCTCCATTGGGGACCCTGTGTTCCATCCAATAGATAACTGTCAGCATCCACTTCTGTATTTGCCAGACACTGGCATAGCCTCACATGAGTCAGGTATATCAGGGTCATTTCACAGAAAACTGGCTGGAATTTGTAATAGTGTCTGAGTTTGGTGGATAATTATGGGATGGATCCCAGGGTGGGGTAGTCTCTGAATGGTCCATCCTTTCGTCTTAGCTCCAAACTTTGTCTCTGTAACTCTTTCCATAGGTATTTTATTCCCTATTCTAAGGAGGAATGACGTATCCACACATTGGTCTTCTTTCTTCTTGATTTTCTTGTGGTTTGCAAATTGTATCGTGGGTATTCTAAGTTTCTGGGCTAATATCCACTTATAAGTGAGTGTATATCAAGTGACTTCCTTTGTGATTGGGTTACCAAACTCAGGATGATATCTTCCAGATACATCCACTTGCCCAAGAATTTCATGAATTCATTGTTTTTAGAAGCTGAGAAGAACTCCGTTGTGTAAATGTACCACATTTTCTGTATCCATTCCTCTGTTGAGGGACATCTGGGTTCTTTCCAGCTTCTGGCTATTATAAATCAGGCTGCTATGAACATAGTGGAGCATGTGTCCTTATTACCAGTTGGAACATCTTCTGGGTATAGGACCAGGAGAGGTATTGCTGGATCTTCTGGTAGTACTATGTCCAATTTTCTGAGCCACCACCAAATGACTTTCAGAGTACTTGTATGAGCTTGCAATCCCACCAGCAATGGAGGAGTGTTCCTCTTTCTCCATATCTTGGCCAGCATCTGCTGTCACCTGAATTTTTTATCTTAGCCACTCTGACTAGTGTGAGGTGGAATCTCAGGGTTGTTTTGATTTGAATTTACCTGATGATTAAGGATGTTCAACATTTTTTCAGGTGTTTCTCAGCCCTTCATTATTCCTCAGTTGAGAATTCTTTCTTTAGATATGTACCCCAATATTCAATGGGGTTAAAAATCTTAACTTGTATGTGGGCACATCTACAATTCAGTTAGGAAAATGCATTTCAGCTAGCCAAATATTTCTCTCTCTCTCTCTCTGTCTCTCTGTGTGTGTGTGTGTGTGTGTGTGTGTGTGTGTGTGAGAGAGAGAGAGAGAGAGAGAGAGAGAGAGAGAGAGAGAGAGAAAGAGAGAGAAGTTTAAGATTAAAAACAAATGAAACTTAATTAAAACTTGACATAAGATACTTTCTAAATGAATATTTAATATTCAATGACTTTCTGGAGTCCAGCTTCTTAAGCTTTTGTATATAATGGATATTAGTCCCCTATCAGATTTAGAATTGGTAAAAATCCTTTCCCAATCTGTTGGTGGCCTTTCTGTGTTATTGACAGTGTCTTTTATCCTACAAAAGCTTTGCAATTTTATGAGGTCCCATTTGTCAATTTTTTTCAACTTTTATTAGATATTTTCTTCATTTACATTTCAAGTGTTATCCAGAAAGTTCCCTATACCCTCCCCCCTCCTGGCCCTGCTCCCCTACCCATCCGCTCCCACTTCTTGGCCCTGGTGTTCCCCTGTATTGGGCCATATAAAGTCAGCATGACCAAGGGGCCTCTCTTCCCACTTATGGCCAACTAGGCCATCCTCTTCTATATATGCAGCTAGAGACATGAGCTCAGGGGCTACTAGTTAGTTCATGGTTATTCTTCCACCTAGAGGGTTGAAGACCCCTTCAGCTCCTTGGGTACTTTCTCTAGCTCCTTCTTCCTTGGGAACCCTGTGTTCCATCTAATAGCTGACTGTGAGCTTCCACCTCCATGTTTGCCAGGCATTGGTATATTTTCCCCCGAGACAGCTATATCCAGGCCCTTTCAGCATTATCTTGCTGGCATATGCTATAGTGACTATGTTTGGTGGCTGACTGTGGGATGGATCCCTGGCAGCCGCAGTCATTGGGTCCATCCTTTGAGCACAAGCTGTAAGCTGTTCTGTTTAGGAATTTTTCCCTTGTGCCCATATCTTCGAGGGTTTTCCCCGCTTTCTCCTCTATAAATTTCAGTGTCTCTGGTTTTATGTGGAGGTCTTTGATCCACTTAGACTTGAGCTTTGTACAAGGAGATAAGAATGGATCAATTCGCATTCTTCTACATGATAACTGCCAGTTGTGCCAGCACCATTCGTTGAAAATGCTGTCTTTTTTTCCACTGGATGGTTTTAGCTCCCTTGTCAAAGATCAAGTGACCATAGGTGTGTGGGTTCATTTCTGGGTCTTCAATTCTATTCTATTGATCTACCTGTCTGTCCCTGTACCAGTACCAGGCAGTTTTTATCACAATTGTTCTGTAGTACAACCTGAGATCAGGAATGGTGCCACTGTGTACAGCTTTACATCTGTGCCCAGCATGTAGCTCAGGACTTCATGTTTCTACAGCAAGTACTTTTACCTACTAAGTACCCCCCATCCCTGAAGTAGTGTTAACTTATTCTGAGTCTCCCAGTATCGGTAAAATTTCTTGTGACCCCCCATCCCTGAAGTAGTGTTAACTTATTCTGAGTCTCCCAGTATCAGTAAATTTTCTTGTGACTGTGATAAAATACATGAACAAAGTGATTTAACAAGGGAAGATCTGACTTTAGCCACAGTCCAGGATTATCATCTCTTATGGCAGGAAAGGCATCAGGGCAGGTGGATGTGGCAGCTGCTCACATTGCAACCATGCAGAGAGAAGAATGTTGGTACTGAGCATGCCTTTTCAACTGACTCAGTTCAGGACTTCAACCTATATCAGAGTGCCATCTTTAGACTGGGTCAACTTATTTCAAAAATCCTCATCACTGGAGATTGAGGACCAGAAACTGGTCTTTAAGATGTTTCTGGAACTTGCCAAGTTAACAACCCTTAATAAACCATCTCCTCTGGTATATTTGGAGTTACTTAGAATGTCTATACACACTGTAGAGACTCATGCCTCTGCGTGCATTTTAGTTATTTTTTTTAAATCTGAGTGATTTACTTTGAAACCATGTAAGTTATCTATGATAAAGTAATGATACAAAATTGAATGCCAATTGGCCCATTACATTTGCATGTGTGTATTGAATTACTTTGGCCATTTTTATAAGCAAGGTTAAAATTTAAAAAAAATCTTAACTTGTATGTGGGCACATCTACAATTCAGTTAGGAAAATGCATTTCAGCTAGCCAAATATTTCTCTCTCTCTCTCTATCTCTCTCTCTCTCTATCTCTCTCTCTCTGTGTGTGTGTGTGTGTGTGTGAGAGAGAGAGAGAGAGAGAGAGAGAGAAGTTTAAGATTAAAAACAAATGAAACTTAATTAAAACTTGACAATATGATTTTATTTTAAAAGAAAATGTATAATGAATTCTTTTAATAAGCTGCTATATAATTGTGAAAAAAGTAGAAATGTAATTGCAATACGGTATCATGCTATCATATTTACTTAAAGCATAAGATACTTTCTAAATGAATATTTAAAAATTTAATTTTAGAAATAGATGCTTTATTAAAAGATCCTTTACCCTTCTTGACTTAGTTAAAACAGAGAATGTTTACTTAGTAGAAAAACTAGGAAGAAGAAGGAGTTTGAAACCCTGAGAATACTCTATAGATGGAGCTGTATCATTTGCTCAAGGAAGCCAACTCTCCAGACCCCCATAGGCATGTGGTATTTACCATGTTTGCCCAGGTAGGCTTGGGGAGTTCTGCACAGGCAGGTGCTAGAGCTTAGATAGTGTGACAATGTTAAGGAGTCTGAGCGGAGGGGTTCCTCCATAAAACACAAAAGGGACAGGACAATAAATTTCTCTTTAAGGAGAAGGGTCTCCTTCCTTGTCTATTTCTCACTGATGGTCTGTGCTAAGCAGGGTAGTTTCTCTTCACTGTAATCCACACGTCCTGCCTCAGTTCAGATTGCTTTAGGCTGCAAAAGAAGGCATATTTATTGTGTCAGCAAGAATTGAGGCGGCTCTCATGTGTGACCTGCTAACAGATAAGTGTAGCTTTGCCTTCCCTCTCAGAGCTGAGACCAGCAGGGGTACAAAGCTGTGCTCAGCATGACCATCCACTTATAGAGAATTATTGGATATTTGTGGCTCATCTATTTAAGTTCTGGCTCAAAACATTTTTTCCTTAAGTGTAGGCCCTGTAATTAGAAAACAAAATTCAGCTTGATTTTTTTAAAAATATAATTAACTTACCTGTTTCTTCTTGTGTTTAAAACTTTCTAATTTACTTTTTCAGTTGATAATGGGAGAGTGATATTCTAGGTATATTAAATAATGATTTGATACATTGCATTATCAAACGAAAAAATTACTTGAGAACTTAAAAACAATTGGGTACCCACATTTTAAATTATTGTATTTTAGAACTCAGAAACAAGTAACATGTGAATATTTCCATTTAGCCTAAAGAAAATATTCAGTAAATATAAGTAAAAACTGGCTTTGCTTAAATTCCTTTCCTTGAGAGAAGTAAAAATCTCATATAAAAACCACATTGACATTTTGAGGTGTCTTCACCCGTATTATTTATGCTTTTCAGTTTACTGAGTTTTATTAAGGCTAATTTTTGATCTTTTGTTTAGCATCTTAAAGTTATTGGGCTGAAAAACATGTAACCTTCACAATCCCAAATTAACTGTTACACGATTTTGTTAGCCAGTGGAGCCATGGGTACCGTGGGAAAGAGATTTATTAAAGTTTAATAAATGATTAATGGTTGCATTTCCTATTGAGAAATGAAAGTTTTATGACCCCTGAGCTGAAGTACACCATCTTTCTCTCTAAGGTACGATGGCATTTGTGAGGAAACAGAAAAATTATAATAAAAATACTGAGATTGGGGACATTTCCCATCTATGGTTTTTGAAATTATTTACAGTACCAGTTAACATTTCTTTGGGTCATTTTCAATGTCTTTGTTTTTAGACACACCAACACCTGCCAACGAAAGAAATCAGATCGGATTAAGCTGCTTATTTTCTGAATTAATAGAGGGAAAAATTATATGAATAATATAAAAATGCACAGTAATTTAAAACTCATTTATGATTTGACTGTGAATTCTCTCTGCTTTTGTAGACAAAGCAATATATTTACCATAGGGAGGCAATCACAGTGTGGGCATACCTCAGGCTTATCTTTTGCCAACTGGGCTGACACATTTTATTATCCACATGGCTAACAGTGTTGCAAGATTTAACACACAAAACACAGGTTACCCAGCTAAGTTGTATTTCAGAAAAATGCCCCCCCCTTTTAGTATAGTATATTTTGAATATTACACAAGGCAAACTTCTTCTCAACCTGTAATCGTGTTTATCTCAAGTTCACACTTTGCTGTTCATCCTGTTTTTAACATTACAACTTTAGGAGGGAAGATTTCATATGCTTTCATCTACTTGCTATTTACCCCATCAGAAAGCTAAATGAAATCCTACTGTAAAAATCACTCTAAAATTCACTGTACCGCTGTGAATGACTGAACCAACCAGGGCAAGTCTGTTCAAGTAGCAACACTCATATCTAGTCCTAAGATTAAAAGCCAGAATTTTGACAGTAGTTAGGAGAAGTTACTTTATTTTACTTAAATGAATTCATCCTAATTTTAGTTCCAACTGCTGGTCACAGATATTTTTACAAGATTTAGGTACCTCAGCTCACTGCGGAGCTGTACATCCGCTCTCTTCCCATGTATTATAAATGTTGCATTAATCAGAGGTACCAAAGAGGGGAGAACGGATGTCGGTTCTGAAAAGGAGCAAGGTAATATGGGTCACTGTTAAATTTAATGACTTAATTTATTGGTGGCTATTTTTAGAGTACTTTCTTTACTCTTCGAATTAATTTTTACGATGCAGACAGTTTGACACCGGTATATTCTTTATTCTCCTTCTCAAATGTAGTGTTCTCTTTCTTCCCCATCCTTGCTTGATAGTATCCTCATTTAGTTGTGTTAATAAATAAGTTTAATTATAATAGTTAGCTTTATTTCTCCCTTCTTTTTATTTTAAAGCCGTGAAGGGAGAAAACTGTTTCAAAATTGTTTTGCTTCGCTATGAAACATATTTTTCTTTTTACATTTATATTATTCTTTTTCTTATATCAACCACTCTTCTCAGGGTTATCCCATGGGCTTCTTTAACCTCATACATTTCTTTGAATGTATGCTAGGAGATTTCCATAGATCAATTATTCTGTCAGCATATCTAAACCTGGTGATCTTTGTCATTGTTATCTCACTGCATTGATGTTTAAGTTCTTATTATTAATAAGGACCAATCTATACGGTGATTAATACTGTTAACAATTTGGGTCAATGACTCTGTACCCAAATATAAAAGCTTTGATGATACTTATGAAAATAACATCAATAAAATGACTGTGTCTCCTTTGATTTACGTGCCATAAACCTTCTCTCAGAAGGGTTTGCTGGGAAGGCTTTAGGGAACCTCTCAGAGACCTAAGATCTCATTCTAAAGAACAGTGTCCTTTATGAATATGACTAGAGACAATGATATGTACAAAGGCAAAATGCCCAAAGGTTTTGTTCATAAATTTACTCTATTTTTTATGTCATCCTTTCCATGACTCCAAGTGACACTAGCAGGCTTCAGATGGAGTCATTTCCCCTAACACTATGCTGAGGTATCTTTTCAGTTATGTGCATGTTTGTGTCTCATGAAACTGTGCATTATTTAAACTTTGTGCTAATAGGAGCTGAAAGAGCACTTGCCCCTCAGTCAGAACATGGTGAGCACGTGAACTCAGGTATGGATAGATCCATTTTTTAAAAAATGCCTGAATATCTCAGGTTTTTATTCTGGAACATCTTACTGCCTCTAGATGCCTAGATGCATATTCAGTACAGGGAGTGCAAAGTCTTAAGACTGTTGAGTTGGGCAATGCACTTTTCTAGCACAAATTCTCAAATGCACTAGGAGGGGTTTTTGGAGACTTCCTTCTTCTTCTTCTTTTTTTTTCTTTTACTTTTTCTTTTTTTTTTATTAGATATTTTCTTTATTTACATTTCAAATGCTATCCCAAAAGTTCCCTATACCCTCCCCCTGCCCTGCTCCCCTACCTGCCCAGCCCTGGCCCTGGCATTATCCTGTACTGGGGTATATAAAGTTTGTGAGACCAAGGGGCCTCTTTTCCCAATGATGGCTGACTAGGCCATCTTCTGCTACATATGCATCTAGAGACATGAGCTTTGGGGGTACTGGTTAGTTCATATTGTTGTTCCACCTAAAGGGTTGTAGACCCCTTCAGCTCCTTGGGTACTTTCTCTTGCTCCTCCATTGGGGGCCCTGTGTTCCATGCTATAGATGACCATGAGCATCCACTTCTGTACTTGCCAGGCACTGGCATAGCCTCACTCGAGACAGCTATATCAGGGTCCTTTCAGCAAAATCTTGCTGACATATGCAATAGTGTCTGGGTTAGGAGTCAGGCTCAAGGGTTCTGTAATATGCTTTTTCTAGCTTCAACCTATGGTTTAGCCAACCAGAAAGTTAAGGCATTTCTTTTTTTTTTTTTCAATTTTTTTATTAGATATTTTCTTAATTTACATTTCAAATGCTATCCTGAAAGTTCCCCCCCACCACCACCCTGTTCTCCTGCCCACCCACTCCCACTTCTTGGCCCTGGTGTTCCCCTATATTGGGGCATATAAAGATTGCAATACCAAGGGGCCTCTCCTCCCAATGATGGCCGACTAGGGCATCTTCTGCTACATATGGAGCTAGAGACACGAGTTCTGGGGCTTCTGGTTAGTTCATATTGTTGTGTAAGAGTCGCTCCCTAAGCGCTCTGTGTTGTTTGTGGCCTTCGTCTCTCGGTTTCCTTCACACTTTGCTCACATCCCCAAACATGAATCAAGAACATGAAGTCATTATGCTTTTCTTCTGGGGTTTTCCCCTTCATGATTGACTGCTTCTGTGAGTCACATAGACCAAAGTCTGGATATCATTCCTTATAATTTTTTTCTTTGTGTGTAGTACATTTCTCAGCAATATAGTTTTATAACAGTAAAACATTACATCTAATTAACTTTTGTATTTATTCCTGAGCTTAGGACTGTAAATCACTTTTATTTAGAACAAATATAAATTTTTCATACCTTATAAGGATATTACCAATAAATAATTCAACTTCTGAGTTCATTCTTCACTCACTTATCACTATGTTTGAAGTCAGACTCTATTCTCTCAAACAAAAGTCTTCACTACACTTCATACCATCTGATCTCAGCTCATCGGTCTAATTTGAACCTTTCCTAATGAACCCCACAAAGTCAGAGCCAACCTGGCATTCCTTGCTTAGGACTTAGCATAGCACCTGGCAACATAGCACATGCCAAAATATATTTTAAAAATTCAAAGAAGGGATCTGTATTAAAAATGTAGTTCTCATGTGATAACTCAAATAAAAAGGCTGATCTGCACCATTAAGGGTTCCACACAGAGGAAAGATGAACATCCTAACACATCAGTGGGATTTAACAGCACAGAAGAAATGGAATGGATTCAGGAGGAGCAGAGAAGTGGAGTTTTTGTACGAAGGAGTCAGGACCAACCACAGAGAAGCAGGTCAGTGCCTTAGAACAGTAAAAGTATACAAGGGAGAAAGATCAAGTTCCAGGCACTTGGGACAATACTGGAATTTACCAGATCTAAGGCACATTGTAAACTATATAATAAAAACTAAAGTCCGCGCTTAGGGAAAAAGTGTATTAAGGAAAAAAATCCACACATATGGCATTTTACATATTTTGGATATAACTTGGCCTGATGTGATATATCCAGTCAAATTCTGGAATGGTGTGATCAAGTTCGACTTATTTTCTTCAAATTAGGCATTAAAAGATATTTTGGAAGGCAACTATCATATTTTTGTTTTATATTTATTTAGTTAGTTTGTATATGAGTGTGAGTGCTATGCCATACCAAGCATGTGTAGGTCAAGGAGAAGAGGTCAAAGGACAAGTTAGTAGCAAAGAGGTGGATATCTGCGTGAACACACAGAGGTTCAAGAAATCAGACACACTTCATTAGGCCTGTTGACAAGCAACCTTACCAGCTGAGCCATCTTTCTGTCTGTCTTCATGTGTCTTAGCGTAGCATATCACATATTAATTGTGCACTTCTTTGTTTTATATCTTTTTAAATATTAAACAAAATATTATTTGTAATATTGGTAAAAATTAAAAGAATGTACACAATAAAAAGCTGCTAATTAAAGTAATAAAATATCAGCAATCAAAGTAGTAGCAAATAATTTTAAGCTCGGTATTCTTTTATTTGACATCTACGTATTGTCTGATTTTTAAAAGGTTTTAAAAATGTTTGTGAGGGATTTCTGCATTTAAGTATGTGAATCATGTGTGTTTCTTATGCTATAAGAGTTCCGAAAGCCTGTTTGATTCCATGGAACTTGAGTTAGAGGTTGTTTAGAGCTGTCTGATGTGGGTGCTAGGAGCCAAACCCAGGTCCTCTGCAAGAACAGCAAGTACTCCTAACCGCTGACCCACATTTCCAGTGTCTCTATTCCCAATATTATTATTTATTACAACAGCAGTAACACTATACATGATAGCCAATACTGTCTGAACACTTTTGCAAACACAATATTCTCAAACACTGTATGTAATTTCCTTTTCCACCCTGCAACAATTATATCACATATATTCTATTATTATTGCTATTTTATATAAATAAAGGAAGCTAAACTATAAAGCCATGATTTATCCAAAATATAAAGCTAACCAAACCATACTGGGAATTTAAATCAGAGTGGGTTAAGCATGCCAGTAAAGGTTAGGTCTCTAAGGAATATGAGTAAATTTGCAGGCTAAATTTTTAATGAAATTTTAGAGATAACAGAGTGTCTTAGACCCTAACTTCTTTTCATTTGTACCTGCCACTAGACTATCTTGTGCTGCTGTGCATGGTGGGACACACTTACAATCCTGTCACTTGTGAGGTGGAAGCAAGCTTGTCTGTATGTCAGTTTAGGGTTAATGTAGGTTCCAAAGTGAGAGACTGCTTCAAAACAGCAAAACCAAATAAATAAAAATCACATTGCAGATGCCAATTAATATCCCTATTGATTCTTAATTTTGCTTATTAGCAAGTATGACTAATGCCATATGCATTTTGAAATATTAGAAGTGATATGTTAGAAGAATATATTAGAGACAATGTATACAAGGAATCTAGAGTTAACTATTTCCTGAGAGGCTCTGCCAAGGCCTGACTAATACAAAAGTGGATGCTCACAATCATCCATTAGACAGAGCACAGGGTCCCCAATGAATTAGCTAGAGAAAGTACTCAAGGAGCTGAAGGGGTTTGTAGCCCCATAGGAGGAACAACAATATGAACCAACCAGTACCCCAGAGCTCCCTGGGACTAAACCACCAATCAAAGAAAACACATGGAGGGTCTCATAGCTCTAGCTGCATATGTAGCAGAGATGGCCTAGTCAGCCATCAATGGGAGGAGGGGCCCTTGGTCTTGTGAAGGTTCTATGCCACGGTATAGGGGAATGTCAGGACCAGGAACTGGAGTGGGTGGGTTGGGGAGCAGGGGGAAAGGGGAGAGGATAGGTGATTTTTGGAGGGGAAATTAGGAAAGAAGATAACATTTGAAATGTAAATAAAGAAAATATAATAATAATAATAATAATAATAATAATAATAATAATAATAATAGAATCCCTTCCACACATAAAGCTACTTTTCAGATTGGAGCCCATCACATAGAGGAGGATCTAGGAAAGAGGATCTATGGAAAAGAATTTTCTCACAGAATGGCAGGTGTACATGTGGATAATTTCCGTGGTTTACAGGGACAATTGTAACCAGCACTCTCAGTATATCAGGGCAAAGGGAACATCTAGTCATGTTGAAACTGTTATTTGTTATATTTTAAGTATTTTTCCCAATAAGTGTGTATATATATATATATATATAATGTTTTCAGTTATTTTCAATTATATTCTATATTCTCTTAGGAAAATGTCTCTTTAAATCTTTTACACATTTTCTACTTCAATTATTTTCTTACCATTGAAATTAATAGTTTTTTTATCTATTACGGGTGTAAGTCTTTCGTTAGTTATATGCCTTTCAACTTTGATTGTTATTCATTTTTTAAGGGATGGGTCAGGTGTTTCTTTGTAGTGCTGGCTGTCCTGAAACTCACTATACAATCTAGACTGGATTTGAACTTTGGAGTTCATGGAAATCTACCTGCCTCTGCTTCCATTCTACTGGGATTAAAGGAATGTGCCACACCTAACTTGCTTTTCACCTTTTAAATACTATTTGGTGAGTTTGTTTTCTGAATAGTAACAGAATTTTATACAAGTTTTTATGGATAAGTGTTTCTGTTTTTCATTTGGGGTCATACTCTTGATAAAATATCCCAGAACTCAGCACAGCAATAGATCACAGGTATTATAGCTACTCTATCTTTGAAAAGCCTTATTTTGAAAATTCAACATTTAGATGAGGCTGCTCTTACAAGAGGACCTGGGTTTGATTCCCAAGATCTGCATGGCAGTTCACACTGGGTGACAGCTATAGCTGGAGACTCAAAGCAACCTTAAGACATCACGTGAGAACACAGATATGTGTGACAACAGAGAAGAATGCCATTCTGTTTCAGAAGAGTACATGCACTGTAATGGTAGAAGATAGCTCACTGACTACTGAGAAAGACAGGGGAACACTGATGAAAGTCCTGATGAAAAGATCATTCTTGCGCTAAAAGCACCAGTTACATATTGAGAAGAGTCTATAGGAAAAAAAGAGAGACCTGAAGTGTAGGTGGAATACCTGAAGCAGAACTTAACTTTTGAAGGCCTTGTGCTTTATGTAATGTAGCAGGCAGCTGGAGTCATGGCTGGCATTTTAGATAGATGATGAGAATGGTCACATCACAGATGTGAATGATTGCTCTGGCATGATTGGACTATGAGAGCAACTGGTGATGAGAAGACTAGAAAGGGTGCAAAATAAGAACAGTGTAGAGTAAGGGTTATGGACAGTAAAGACATTTAGGATGTAATGTTAAGGCAGATGCAATTCTATTCAGTGACTAAACAGAAAAGAAGAAGAGTTACTTCAGGATGATATTTTCTAGTTCCATCCATTTGCCTAAGAATTTCATGAATTCATTGTTTTTAATAGCTTCTTAGTACTCCATTGTGTAAATGTACCACATTTTTTTGTATCCATTCCTCTGTTGAGGAATATCTGGGTTCTTTCCAGCTTCTGGCTATTATAAATAAGGCTGCTATGAAGAGAGTGGAGCATGTGTCCTTATTATATGTTGGAGCATTTTCTGGATATATGCCCAGGAGTGGTATAGCTGGGTCCTCTTGTAGTACTATGTTCAATTTTCTGAGGAACCACCAAACTGATTTCCAGAGGGGTTGTACCAGTTTGCGATCCCAGCAGCAGTGGAGGAGTCTTTCTCTTTCTCCACATCCTCTCCAGCATCTGCTGTCACCTGAATTTTTGATCTTAGCCATTCTGACTGTTGTGAGGTAGAATCTCTGGGTTGTTTTGATTTGCGTTTCCATGATGACTAAGGATGCTGAGTGAGGTAACCCAATCAGAAAAGAACACACATGGCATACATTCACTGATAAGTGGATATTGGCCCAGAAGCTCGGAATACTCAAGATACAACTCACAGACCAAATGAAGCTCAAGAATAAGGAAGAGAAAAGTATGGATACTCTGGTTCTTCTTAGAAGGCAGAACAAAATACTCATGGGAGGAGATACAGAGACAAAGTGTGGAGCAGAGACTGAAGGAAAGACCATCCAGAGACTGCCCCACCTGGGGATCCATCCCACATATAGTCACCAAACCCAGACACTATTGTGGATGCCAACAAGTGCTTGCTGAGAGGAGCTTAATATAGCTCTCTCCTGAGAGGTTCTGAGAGTGCCTGATAAATACATCCAACCATTGGACTGAGTACATGGTCTCTAATGGAGGAGCTAGAGAAAGGATTGAAGGAGCTGAAGGAACTTGCAGCCGCATAGAAGGGAAGACCAACAGTATGAACCAACCAGTACCCCCAGAGCTCCCACGGACTAAACCACCAACCAAAGAGTACTCATGGAGGCATCCATGGCTCCAGCTGCATAAGTAGCAGAGGATGGCTTTGCTGGACATCAGTCATCAGTGGGAGGAGAGGCCTTTGTTCCTGAGAAGACTCGATGCCCCAGTGTAGGGGAATGCCAGGACAGGGAAGCAAGAGTGGGTGGGTTGGTGAGAAGACAGAGGGAGGATTTGATAGAGGGTTTTTGGAGGGGAAACCAGGAAAGGGGATAACATTTGTAATATAAATAAAGAAAATTTCTAATAAAAAATAAAGAAAAATAAGTAAATAAATAAATAAAAGAAAAGAGGAAGAGGTGAGATAACTTTCTTTAATTGTTTTGTTTTGCTTTGCTTTGTTTTGTTGTTTTTGATTTCTGGTTTGAGAAACTTCATCATCCTCCATCTCAAGATTTCCTTCTATCAAATATGTATGTATGTATATATATATATATATATATATATATATATATATATATATATATATATATATCTGAGTTAGAAACTGGAGATGCCATCAGTTAAAACTAAAACAGAAAGTCTAGATAAGAATGATAGAACCCAGGTTTGGACACACTGAGGTGCATATATAAAGTAGGGAATGAGATGGCCCTATGTAGGAAGCGGCAGTTGCTCCAGAACGGCAGTTGCTCAGGAATGGCAGTTGCTCAGGAATGGCAGTTGCTCTGGAAAACCCGGGCTTCCTCTTCAGGCCCTCCTCAAGCAATAGCCCCTCCCGAATGGGCAATATGCTAATGAGGTGTGGCTTGTGACACCAATGAATGGGCAATATGCTAATGGGTGTAGCTTGGTGCACCAATCCACAACCACTATGACACCCTCCCCCCTTCCCTGGGAGAGTATAAAAGAAGCAGCTCTGCTGCTGTCCTGGGTCTTGAGAATCTACTATCAAGGTGCTCCAGAATAAAGCTGACTGAGAAGATCCTGGTGGTGGTGTGACTTTCTTGCTGGTAAAGGGAGCCCGCCAGCAGCCCTATTCACTGAGAAGCTTGTATTCAATGCATGAAGCAAACTGGCTTTCAGACTTGGGTGTTATCAGGAAGATGTAGTGAAGGTAAATGAGTCCTAGAATCCTTTTGACATAATATATAGAACTTAAAGAAAAAAATATGGAGTATGATTTGGAAGAGGGATGTCAGCACATACAGAAGAAAGAGTAGGTGTGGATAGACGTCCATCTGGCACCTGGCAATAGTACTGTCAAGATTGAGTGATCCATAGCTCTCAGTGTTACAAAAAAGTGAGGAGATAAGTCCCTGCCTCTGTATCTCTCACACACACACACATACAGTGAGAGTGAGAGAGAGTGAGAAAGTGAGAGAGCAAGTGAGAGCAAGAGAGAAGAGAGAAAAGAGAGAGAGAGAGAAAAGAGGGAGAGGGAGGAAAAAGGAGGGGGAGGGAAAGGGGGAGGGGGGAGGGGAGGAAGAGAGACAGACAGACAGACAGACAGACAGACAGACAGACAGACAGAGACAGAGAGAGACAGAGACTTGGACTATAGAGTACCCAGTGAGATTCTTCTCACATCCCCCCATCAAGGCTTTGTTTAATAAGAACCAACTAAGTGTCCTTTCTGGGACTTTTCAGTATGCAAGTCTCCCTTCTGCCTCAGGACTTTTGTACTCATTTCCTTTTTCATGGTTGGGTTTCACACCAGCTTTCTCTTTATCACTCCCTGGTTCCCAGATCAGCTCTGAGACTTCGGATCTTATGATCACTAAAGGTGAGGTCTTCTTGTGCTTCACAAAACCAGATACCAATGAGCTGTAAAACAGCATGTGAAATATTATTTTAAGCAACGGTTTCCCTCAACTGCAACTCTACAGGAATGGAGGCTTTGCTTCTGTTGCTCAGTTTTGCAGTTCTAATACCCAACGAATTGTCACAAGACATTAAGCACCCAATATATACAAAGCTTCCTTATTCATTGATAAAATTCAATGCACTGTAACTTCTTTAATGAATGTGTAAGGAAATAAAGAGCTGATTGGAAAATTTGGCCAATTTCCAAAAATTTCTTCCATATATATTATCAGAGAGATGAGGGCAAAGAAGACTGAGAAGACAGCTCAGCTCCAGGAATGGTGACAGAATTTCTGGGGCCAAATATCACCTCTGTCTTGGAACTGATGTATGCTTGGAGTGATCACATAACTGTTCTGATCACCTAACCATGTCTGCCATTTATTTATGTCACAGAGTTGACAATTGTACTCAGCAGATTGGTCAATATGGGCATTTTGTGACTTAATACAGAATGAAACACTTAGGACAGTGTCTAGCATGGTATTAACTTGTGTTATGTTTAACTTTTACTTTTTATGACCAGCTACTTCTGTCTTACTCTTCCTCCTCTTTCTCCTTTTCTTCCTCTTCATCCCTCACCCTCCTCCTCTTCCTCTCCCTCTTCCTTCTTCTCCTTCCCCTTTTGCCTTCTCTTCCTCTTCCCCAAGGCTTTCTTCTATCACATATACATCTCACTTAGAAACAGATCATTATGGACCAACCAGTGACTGCTGCAGCCGGGGATCCATCCCATAATCAGCCAGCAAACGCAGACACTATTGCATACACCAACAAGATATTGCTGAAAGGGCCCTGATATAGCTGTCTCGTGTGAGGCTATGCCAGTGCCTGGAAAACACAGAAGTGGATGCTCACAGTCAGCTATTAGATGGAGCACAGAGTTCCCAAGGGAGGAGCTAGAGAAAGTACCCAAGTAGCTGAAGGGGTCTCCAACCCTATAGGTGGAAGAACAACATGAACTAACCATTAGCCCCAGAGCTCGTGTCTCTAGCTGCATATGTAGCAAAAGATGGCCTAGTTGGCCATCATTGGGAAGAGAGGCCCCTTGGCCATGCAAACTTTATATGCCCCAGTTTAGGGGAATGCTATGGCCAATATGTGGGAGTGGGTGGGTAGAGGAGCAGGGTGGGGGATGGGGAAGGGTATAGGGGACTTTCGGGAAAGCATTTGAAATGTAAATGAAGAAAATATCTAATAAAAATTGGAAAAAAAAAAGAAACAGATCATTAATAGTCCATGGTGAATAGTCTAAAATTTACTTTAATCCTAAGCATGTTCCTAATTACAGGACTCATTTAATTGTCCAGTGACCTGAGTAGTTTTCAGATGCCAAGGTTTTCATCAGTACATTTTTGTAATATTCAGTTAGAAGTCACCCAGAAACTGTCTATATGCAGCATGCAATTACTTCATCTAGCATTTGGACATGACTATACACTTCCCCATTTAAAATTACATGACCTTTCCAGTTATATATGGCCTTTTCTTTTTGAATAGGAACAATTAAGAGCATATTGTACCCAGTATACTAATTGCACAATAGAGAAGGTGATTTCTTTTTTTGTGACTTTGTTCATAGCATGAAACCTACTATTTATTTCAATGAGATGTGTTCTAGGGTCTTGAAGGGAATTCTATTTGATGACATGCAAGCTCGGAAAAGTAGTTTTGTAATGAAACTAAATTAATTGTTTATTTTGATAGAATTTCCACAAGCTGTAGATGACTATATAAACATTTAAGTAGAGAAGGTCTTTGTAGGCCTAATACATTTAATAATTCATTAAAATATTTAGGTAAAGCCACATGATCAATTATATTTGAGTTATAATGCAAAATTATTCTAAACATAGGTAACACTATTTAAAATAAAGAAAATAATAACTAATTTTTAACAACTGTTAAAAATGGTGGCACATCCTTGCTATATCTGTACTAAGAAAGTAGGCTGGGAGAATCAGATGTTTGAAGCCAGCCTAAGCTACACAGCAAGAAAAAATTAGGTATGCAGACAGTAATAAGGATCTGGTATCTCTAGAGCAGGAGACATAGGACTATCACTTATGAGCACAGTCTGTTGTCAACTTATTGCCTTTCAAATATAATATTATGAAGTGTTTTTAAAGATTTGTTTATTGTATTTTATGTGTGTGGGTGTCTTGGTTGCTCAAGTGTATGTGTATTATGTGCTTCCTTGGTGTCCACAGAGCCTGGGAAAGTGCATTGGAGCCCTTGGAACTGGAGTTACAGGCTCTTATAAACTGCCATCTGGGCTTAAAATCTGATTTATCTTTTCAGTTGGATCCTGGCAGCAGTAAGGTGGGTCAGTTCTTCTGTAGCCCTCTCTCTCTCTCTCTCTCTCTCTCTCTTTCACTTCTAGAAACATGGCCTCTGGTGTCTGTGATGGTGTCATCAAGGTGTTCAATGACAGGAAAGTTCTCAAGACCTCAACACCAGAAGTGAAGAAACACAAGAAGGCAGTGCCTTCATGCCTTCTGCCTGAGTAAGGATAAGAAGACCATCCTGGAGGAAGGCAAGAAGACCCTGGTAGGAGATGAGGGACAGACTGTGGATGATCCCTCCACCATTTTTGTCAAGATTTTGACAGATAAGGACTGTTGCTCTGCTCTCCAAGATGCAACCTACAAGACTGAAGAGAGTAAGAATGAGAACCTGCTGTTCATCTTCCAGGTCCCCAAGAATGCACCCCTTAAGAGCAAAATGATCTATGCCAGCTCTAAAAATGGCATGAAGAAGAAAGTGACAGGAATAAAGCATGAATACAAGCTAACTCTATGAGATCAAGGACCATTGCACCCTGTCAGAAAAAGTGGTGTCAGTGCCAGCATCTCCCTACTCTCCAAAGAGCTACCTTTGGCCCCCTACCTGGAGTATCTAGCAGCCCCAGACCTGTTCTTGGGTGTTGTAGGCTGCCACTATCCTTCAAGACCAGAGAGGGTAGATGGATCCCATCATGGAGAGGAAAATCCCTTCACCCCAATTGCCAAACATTCCTCCCACCCTCTGGACAGTCCTCCTCTCTTCATCCTTGATGGTTCTAGCTTCCTCAAACTGCTTTTGATCTCCTAATTCATCCTGGTTTGAAGCTGAACAATTCCTGTTCCAGGCACCCAATTTGGGGGGAGCTTTAGGTTTTTTTTGTTTGTTTGTTTGTTTTGTTTTATTTTTTTGTTTTTTCGAGACAGGGTTTCTCTGTTTAGCCCTGGCTGTCCTGGAACTCACTTTGTAGACCAGGCTGGCCTCTCGAAGCTTTAGTTTTTTTTTGTTTTTTTGTTTTTTTTGTTTTTTTTTTTTTGACACCTATACTCTGCATCCCTCCCCATCCTATGCTGCCAATTTCTAACCAAAGTAGTGACTCTGTGCTTCTCTGTTTGGTTCTTTGTGTAAATGAAATGTGGAAATAACCTTCCCTGTGCCAGCTGGGTGCCCTCCTATTTTCCTTGATCTTGGCCACTCATTGAAGCAGAACTAATAATGAAACCCCATTCAAAATAAATAAATAAATAAAAAGCTAATTAACAACAAAAAGATGTATCATTAAAAATTCCTTAATAACAATATACATCATTTACTGATATAGGAGAAGAAAGACATTATGAAGTGAGAAAAAATCAGATGAGAAGATAATTCTTCATTATAAGAACACAAACATACAACATACATTATTTATGCATTATGTATGTATATATTAATATACAGATTTTCATAGAAAACTATTGAATAAAATAATCCTTATGTAAAATTTTACAGTGGCTTCACTGTGAATATGAAACAAGGAGAAGGCTCACCAATCTATATTTTCTATTAAATAGAGTTAACATGGTACTTATTTATATAGAAATAGTTTTAAGAAAATGAAATATTTTAATGTTCAGAAGCAGACATTCATCATCTTCTGTTATGCACTAAGTTAGTGGTTTTTCAACCTGTGGGTTGTGCCCCCTTTGGGGAGTTGAATGACTCTTTCACAGGGGTTGCCTAAAGCCATCAGAAAATACATATATTTATA
This sequence comes from Mus minutoides, assembly GCA_902729485.2. Taxonomy (NCBI): domain Eukaryota; kingdom Metazoa; phylum Chordata; class Mammalia; order Rodentia; family Muridae; genus Mus; species Mus minutoides. Next base: position 84,016 of record LR751279.1, read on the forward strand.
TTGTGAATCATAACAGTAGCAAAATTAGTTAGGAAATGGCAATGAAAATGATTTTATGGTAGGGGTCACCCCAGCATTAAAGGGTCATAGTATTAGGAAGGTAGAGAATCACTAAGTGACTGACTGACTATCTTGGGTGATATGATTATATATACCAGAACTTTGGCATATTCTTTAAGTTAACAAGACCTCTTCAGGATACTTGTTTTGACAAGGTATCAGAAAATAAATCTACAACAAAAAAAATCCTCAGTTTTGTACTTTGATGAACGAAAGTAGAATGATAATACGTCAAGGGATGTCTGAACAACTCAGGAAGAACTTGTATAAAAAATAAAATGTGACAGGCAGGTTGGAGGGATGACTCCATGGTCCAGTGCCTGCCTAGCATGTAGGAGGTCCTGTATAATCCCTGATGCTCCAAAAGAAACAAGGTTCCTAGAAGGTCATATCAGTTAGAAAGTGTGAAGCTGCAGGTGATGGCTTATCCCCATATACTCAGCACTTGGGAAGTTAAGGCAGAGAATTGTCATAGGTTTGAGATGAGTTCCATGCCAGTGCAGGTTACTAGAAGAACTCTGTCAAAAAGTAACCAGCCTTCTAAACAAGGAAACACTAAAACAAGAAGCAAAAGGTTACAAAATAACAATTTATCAAAAACTTACACTTTTAAGTTAATTCTTACATTTTCAACTGGGTTAGGAAGCATTATATTTTTGACAGTTTGTTCTAGTCAGATATTATGTAAATATTATGCAGACTTACTTATGTTAAAGTCTATCTGGTTTAAACTAGGAATATAGGATTGAAGATGAAATGTTATGGTTTATATTTGGACAACTATTATTTTTTCAAGTTATCTTGGATGCATTTTTCAAAGTAATTTTCATCTTTAAAACAGGCCATATTTTATCACTAAAACAATACTTTACTGCACATAAAACCATAATTTAAAAAATACTTGAAAATAAAAGTAATTAGTCAGAGACAATTACTGTTTAATAGTTTAACATGTTATTATATATACTTTTATTACCATATAAAAAGTATTTTAAATCTTTAAAACAGGCCACATTTTGTCACTAAAACAATATTTTATTGTACATAAACCATAATTTAAAAATACTTGGAAATAAAGGTAATCAGTCAGAGGGTGGGGGGAGGGTATAGGGAACTTTTGGGATAGCATTTGAAGTGTAAATAAAGAAAATATCTTATAAAAAAAAGAAAAAAAAGACAATTACTGTTTAGTTGTTTAAGATGTCGTTATATATACTTTTCTTACCATATATTTGCTAAGGATACATTTATGAAATAATCTTTACCAATTAACATACCATCTTATTTTACTGTTCTGTTTCTGTGAAGAGAAATCATAACTATTATGAATACTTATGAAAGATAGAATGTAATTGAGGCTTGTTTACAATTTTAGAAGGCTAGTTTGTGGTCATCATAGCAGGAAGCAGACAGGCATGTCATTAGAATAGTGGTGTTACATACTCTCTGATCAGTAAGCAGAAGGCAGAGGGAGAGCGGGAAGAGGGAGGCTGTCCCTGGTGGGCTTTTGATATCTCAAAGCCTACCCCAGTAATACATATTCCCCAACAAGACCATACCTCTAAATCCTTTCCAAACATTTCCACTAACTGACAACCAATCATTCCAACATCTAAGTGTCATACACAAGAACAGAAGGTTTTCAGAAATAGAGTGTTTTCAGATGGGACCTTTCTCATTTAAACTAGCACGATATGCTAAAATATTTTCATTTATAATACACAAGAAAACTATATTTTGTTATGTGGTCACCTCAGCTTATCTCTAGTCATGCTATAATGGGAATGAATTCAGGGACTTTTAGGTACTAAGAATGATAATGTTGCTGCCCCCAAATATCTATAGGTGACTCTAAAACTTCATTATTATAAATTGAAAATTCCCTAAGTAGGGTTGATATTTCAAAGAATGTGTGAAAAAAAAGACTTGTGTTTGATACTGACTTAAAGAACCTAAAGGTTTGTAGAAATTTACAAATGCACACATTGGTTTTAGTCTTTACCCAAGATGCTATTTGTAGTATAGAAGACGAAGCATTGGGTTTTCACAGTGCTTAACTAAAGATCAATTCAGCTATCCAAGAGAGTTTTTCTTTCATTCAGTGCTGGCTATTTCCTTAAGACTTGTATGTGAGATACATGTAATGTATGGAGTTTCACAAATGAACTCAATAGCCAGCCCTTTTCTCAAAAAGCCTCTACTTTTCTGTGGATATGGATAATCAAAACATCTTCTCTTAATGCCAGACAATGACAATGACAATAGGGGTACAGCAGGGGAATGTTGGGGGCAGTGAGGCAGGAGTGGGTGGTGAATGGGGTTTCACCCTCACAGAAGCAGAAGGGAGGGGGTGGGATAGGGGGTTTTCAGATGGGAAACCTGGAAGAGGGTTAACATTTGAAATGCAAATAAATAAAATAACCAATAAAAAAGGTTTTTACTCCCTTAGAACCTGAATGATCACTGTTTATGCAAATAAAAATTCCATCTCAACCTCTCGTTTGGCAGAAGAATCATAGAATAAGCCAACAAATACATTGACTCATTTTCCACGCGTTGAAATATTAATGTAATAATGCTTTTTAATACATGCTTATGCAATGCGAGTCTCATACAAAACCAAGGCAGAGGCTGGGAAGATGACTCTGTGGGTAAAGTGCTCACCCTGCAAGTATGAGAATCCGACTTTAATCCCCAGAACAAAAAGAAACAAAGTGGCCACAGTGGAATTATTTATATTCTCAGCACTGGAGAAGGCAAAAGAGGTACATTCCTGGGCCAGCCAGCTTAGTCAACCTGGAGAGTTCTATGCTAATGAAAGATAAAAAATACACAAAACAATGAAAGTATTTGGAGTCTGGGTTCAAGACATAGGCCACAATACTCAGCATGCTGGCATTATTTGTATGCTATCATCTTGAAAATTATTATGGATTCAACAAGCAGTTATTGTATAGTTCCCACTTAGAAAGAATTGAGTTTACAGAGATAAATGGAATGAGGTTTTGGCCCACAAGAATCACCTTATGGTCCAGTGAATGAGGTGAAGGGAGAAAACTCACATGCTCTCAATATAGTTAATGCTGTGATATATAAACCGATCAACACATGCTAATGTACTTTTTATCGATTTAGTTATTATCCATGCAACATATATTTATTGAGTTCTTTATAGGTTCTAAGATCAATGTTTAACGTAATGCTGAATAAAAAGAAATCTATAGACCTACTATCATGAAGAAAGTAATGATGGTATCAATTTAACAACGTCACTACTTATTTTTAATAAAACCATCCTTGTGAACTCAGAGAATATATCTTAATATATGTGTCTATTTCTAAGTATGGGCAATTGATGTCTGCTTTGCTGAGTGGTCACTTCAAATAGTAATATGAAAAAATACCCCTTAATAAATGAATCTGTGAATGGTATTCTAAGTGAAATGGCAGAAATAGAAAAGCTGAGTAATTTTATCATTGCTTAGTCGGGTGCTATAAAGCACATCTTTAAGTTGTTTGTTTGTTTGTTTGTTTTTAGGTGTAATAGTGTAAAGGAAAGTCTTAAATCACATTAGTAGAGTCTGTGTTTTCTTTTCCTTTTCTTGTGTGTATGGATGATTTGCCTGCATGTATTTTTGTGTACCATGTGCTTGGAGTGTCCATTAAGGCTAGAAGGGGAGATCAGATCCCCTGAAACTGGTATTACAGAGAGATATGAGCTGCCATGTAGGCTCTGGGCTCTCTGAAAGAACATTCAGGGCTTCTAATTCCTGAGCCTCTTCTCAGACTCATGTGTGTGTTCTTAAAAAAAAAAAGTAAGATAATTTAGCTATGTTATTTCTTAATTGCATACATTTGGGGCTCTTGTCATTATTAGAAAATATGTGAAGCTTGGCATCATTTTAAGGGAAAGACTTGTTCAGTCCATAATATCAGAGGCTGAACGGGTCACATTGGGTAGTCGTATTGGTTCTGATGCATAGCCCCATCATGGGAATATATGTAGGAGAACCTAGGAAAGGCACAAAGCCAAAAAGCAATGCAGAGTTTGGATTACATTTATAACAGCTTACTCTCAAAAGAACTTGGGGTCTCAGAACAGTCAGGCATAATTCTCTTAGAGAGCCAAGTTCCAAATGACCTATTTTAGGCCCACACTTTAAAGGTCTAGGAGGTGGCCTTGTTTCCTCACACTGGCTACCAAGTTTACATTATGAGTGTTGGAGGAACAAGTCATATCCTAATTACAAAACAGATAAGTAGACAGATGAGAGAGAGAGAGAGAGAGAGAGAGAGAGAGAGGGAGACACACACAGAGACAGAGAGATAGATGAGAGAGAAGAGAGAAAGAGAGAGAGAGAGAGAGAGAGAGAGAGGGAGACACACACAGAGACAGAGAGATAGATCTCAAAAGAATATAACATTTTGTCATTTAAGAGGTAATTATTCCACATTGATCTCCTAAGCATGTATGTAAAATAACTATGCCTTCCTAGGAGTGGCCATACCTTATTGAGCAGTGGTCCCTTGGTCAGTTGATTGACTGGCACAACTACATTATTTCACTTGTTCATATTTTGGATATCTTGGAATATTAGGTTTCCAGCTCGGACATACTGTAAAGGATTACGCCTTTAAAAACAGCCAGCCAAGTTTAAACCATTTCCAACAGACGCTACTGTTGTTTATCACATGTTTAAAGATGTCTATAGAGTAAAGAGCTAATGAGATGCACATCCATGGACAGGACAAAGAGGACTCCGAGTGGAAAATCTCTGGCTAATGCTCCAGCGTCATTATATTTTTATGATTCACACACACACAAAAAAGTTTTATAAAGGACAACAAGGGGGTGGAAGTATAGCTCATTGGTGGAATAATTATTCGGCATGTGGGAAGCCATGGCTCCTGTCCCCAGAGCCACAAGGAAGAAACGCAGAAATGGAAACTGCCAAAGCTACAGGGAACAAAGGTTCAGTCCTGCTGATTGGTTCTGGAGGCTTCCGCATTGGTGTGGAGATAGAACATGGGGAAGGGTATGGATGCTGCTGGAAGAGAGAGGTGCTGTTGTCTTGTCAGCCCTGATCTTGGCCTCATTCCTCTTGGGTAGTCCTGTTGACCCTGTGCCCCGAGGTGCATCTGAGTATGAGCTGGGATCCATGGTGTCCAATTCTTTAACTTTCTTGCTCACCACCATCTTACTCTTGGGGGGAGGAGACAGTTCCTTTCTCCGATGGTGACACTGGTTCTCGGTCACTGTGGTGGCTTCGGTCTGCCTTGTCATGGCTCCTGTGTGGCTTCTCGTGACTAAGATCTGACTTCTCAAGATTTCTGTTCAACTTCTCATGATTCCCATCCGACTGATCCTCAGCATCTGCATTATCGTTCCTGAGTTTCTTGGCAGATTTGGTAACCACAAAGTTATAATCATGGGATGAGAGCCAGGACTTGAGATCTGTCAACACATGCCAGTAGTGAGGGAGTTCACAAGAAAGTTCAAACACCTTGTACCAGCGTGGTGGCAGGCTCTCTGACTGGGTGGCTCATAGTGAACAGGATGATGATCATAGTCTTCAGCAATAATCTCTTCCTCAGGCTCCGGCTCCAAATGTTTGAGGATGCCCCTCTATGCCAAGCGGGTCTGCAATGCAACAGGGAGTGGCATAGTGGGTTGCTGACCAGACCCACTCACTGGAGACTGGATGGACCAAAGACCCAGTTCCCTTCAGCATCATATTTTTAATAGTACCCAATTTGTTGATTTCTGATGGATGTCAGAAACATCAATTTGATAATGTTCTACTATATAAAGCAATTAAAAAGTATATAGTAATGAGGAAATCTTAACATTGCCTAAAATCTTTCTTTGCATCTTATTTTTGCATATTAAATTTTAATTAACTAAAAATTCTTTATATATATATATATATATATGTGTGTGTGTGTGTGTGTGTGTGTGTGTGTGTGTGTGTGTATGTGTGTGTGTGTGTTGTGCCAAAAATTTATGAACTTGTAGAAATTATGTGTTGTGCCAAAAATTTATGAACTTGTAGAAATTAAATTTAAATATGTTTCTGTTTGTAGAAAATAATTAGAATTAATGGATTTATTCTTTCAGTTCAAGTTACATGGATTAATTGATGTTAGAAATGAAGCCAGAAAAATCTGACCAATTATTAAATCAAAGGCAGAATATACTTCTGATAATCATCTGGTCAATAGCATTAATGAAATTGTCCACATAAATATCTGAAATACTGCAAAGAATTTCCCTTGGATTTTCAGTTTGTTATTTCTAATGCATTACATTTTAGCAATGGTACTGGAAAACAATACTCTTAACATAATTTAGTTTGTTTCATTTGTGAGAGAGTTAATGATGTTGGGAAGTAAGTAGTTTTAAGAAATTATAAAAGATAGATTTCCTTCTTTAATGGAGTCATTAAAGATCATTTTGATTTCAATGCTTATCTTAGAAAAATTAGTTTCTGGGATCAAGGAATTTGAGCATTGTTTATAAACCATTACATCCCATCCATAATAATTATAACCTCATAAGAGGAAGTGGAAGAGGCGGAGGGGAAGGAGAAAATATATGACTTGTGCTGATGAGCTGACTGGAAACTTTTAAAATATTTTAGGAGTGTGATTAGTGCTATAACTCTTCTAATCTGCCCAAGTCATCCATTTCTTTAGCTAAAAACTTAGGCAAAAAGTGTCAAACCAGAAAATTAAGACCATGTTACCCAACTCTGTTGGAGAAAGACAAGCCACACTTCTTGAAAGCAACAGGGGCAAAGCCTGAGCCAAGTTGGCCAAAGTTTTGAGAAATGGCACATGTCTACCTAAGAAACATGACACTGATTAGGATTGTAGTGAAGTGCTGAGGAGAATCCAGAAAAAAAGGGATAGGGGATAATGGCACATTTCTACCCAGGAAACCCATCACTGATTAGAATCATAGTGAAGTGCTGAGGAGAATCCAGGACAAACAGGATAGGGGATAACGAACAGGTAACATACACAGTGCTTCATACCTGAGCTTCTAGCAACAAAGCCATCCTCAGGTTCTATCTCAGAAAGGATGGGGACCTTACTGGATGAAATGATGATTCTCATACTTGATGCATATAGAAATGAGACAGTTTCATAAAACTTTTTAAACATGTTTTGATTGTTTTAGTGTGATGTGTGTGTGTGTGTGTGTGTGTGTGTGTGTGTGTGTGTATGCATGAGTGTGAATGCATGTATGTGTGTGTTAATAATTGCAGTGGACACAGAAAAATGAAGCTTTGTTGGATTCTGCTATAATAATAAAAAACACTTTCCAATGCCTACTGTCATTCCATGATAAAGATTTCATTCTTACAAACATGTTGAGGGTCTGTAAGTTAAGTATCACCTCCTTCTATATGCCCCGTTCATTCTGAGGTTCAAGTCTAAGATTATTTATCAGGACATGACATTCTTATGGTCAAAGGCAAAGGCCTATTGCTATGGCATAGTATCATAAATTTAGTAGCTCAGAACAAGATCTGAGGGTCAGATGTGTAGGCTTGCCTTGAGTTCTGAGTTGCAGGAGACTAAAAACAAGTTGTTTGCTGCTGGCTCTAAATGAGGAAGGTTATTTGGGGGAAGAATCTACTCAGTAGTCTCAAGCTCACAGCAGAAAATAGTTCTTTTAGAATAGGATTCAGGTCTCCTTTTCCTTGCTCTCTGTGGAGGGAAAAATTCCTCGCGTCTCTCTGAATTCTGAGCACACAGACTCCCTAAGCCAAGCAATGCGACACTGAATCTTCCTCATAGTTGGCATCACTCCAATGAATATGCAACCCATCTCAGGAATACTCGTTTTGCTAACCATAAAAACAACAAACCCAGAATCTTAAACTTCCTACCTACAACTCTGCTTAACTTGATCCTGTGTCTTTGCAGTAAATGCTTGGTTTCTGTCACTGCAATAAATCTTCCCTGGACTGTGCTTTTCCTATTTCTCATTGCAATAAATCTGATTCTTTGTTGTCCGATCTTGAATTCCATCCTCAAAAGACCAAGTATTTCCAAGACTTCCACTCCTGATGGCAGATTCACCAGATAATACGAGATGATCTTTCTATTTTTAAAGTTAGTGATTAATGACCTTAATTATATCTGCAAAGTCCCTTCACTCTAGTACTTAGAACACTGTTTGGCTAAATAACTGGGAAACAAGAGTCTTTGGGGAGTATCCTTAAATTTTTATCTTTAGAATTCTAAGAGTGTGATAAATCTCCTAATATATACATGTATTAAAGGCACTGTTGAAAAAAACAAGATCAATAGAAATTAAAAGAAAAAAAAACAATACCCCTCGAGTTGTTAAGAGATACACTAGAAGAGAGTGGTTCCTGGAACTTAGAAAAATTATGAATCCATCTTTTAAAACTGCCCCATAAAAGGAACAAAAGCATTTAAAATTTATTTCTAGGGTTCGTAGTAATGGCGTTTAAACCTGCACATAGAAGGGGATTCAACTCCAGGATAGTATGTTGGAGTCAGAGGGGATCAAAGTAGGTAAGCTTGCAACCTCAGTAGCAGCCAGGCAGAAGATGAAAAGGGATGACTGGGAAGGCATAATTTCTGAGTAGGAGCCAGAGAGCTGGAAAGCCTAGCAGATAGCATCTACAGATGTTGAGGTGCAGTCTATTGAGGCACATGGGTACTTAAATATTTGAAGGACAATTGTCCCTCCCATGTCTATACCTTGCCCCTAACAGTGTCATATTTCTTTACATTATTTTGTTTAGGCTATTTTTTTTATAAAGTATTATTTGGTTTTCTAAAACACTATTTCCTCTGCAGTATGAAGGGTCATATCTCATATGACTCCTCACCTAGTCCAGACACAGGAGACATTGTCTGGACATATCAAAGTGTATGTTACTGTGATGGTTAAATTGATTGTGAACTTAATGGGGTTAGAATCAACTAAGAGTCAAATTTTTAGGAAGGTCTTGCAGGGTATTTCTGTGAAGAATTAGCTAAAGGAAATAAGCCTATTTTTCAGAGTCACCACTTTGATCTTGTGATAGCACAGACATAAAGAAGTCCAACAAACAAACAAACAAACAACCAAACCAAACCAAACCAAACCAAACCAACCAACCAACAAAACCCCAAATAAACAAAAATGCCTAACAACATGGAAGGTCGAGCTCATCGTTAATTCTCATAGTGTTATTTGAAAACAAGAATTTTCTTTTGAAACTCAGATCCACACAGTTTTACTCTATTTCTATACTTTGAAATGATTTACTTTTATTTTATGTGTGTGTGTGTGTGTGTGTGTGTGTGTGTGTGTGTGTGTGTGTGCCTCTGAGTGTATATCATGTGTGTGGGTACAGGTTGGGGCCAGAAGATGGTGTCATATCCCATGGATCTGGAATTGCAGATGCTAAACCATCTCTTCAAACCCTCTGTGCTTTTAAAAATAGGCAGCTAAAATGGTCAGACTAAAATGGTCCTTCAAAACTTCAAAGGGGCAAACAGAATGAATCCAAAGTCACACGGATATGCTGGTTTGCCTCTGCAAGACGGAAATGGGTGCCATCTGGGAGGAGATTTCATTTGCTGCCTAATTAATTCTCCATGTTCCCTGATATGCTTGTGCATAGCTCTTAGATACAACTGCAAAAGGGAACAGATGGCTTCATGCAGTTACCTATTGCCTACTGTGATCTTCTCCCTAATTAATCTAAATGCAGCGCCCATTATTTAATCTTAATCAAAACTTCAACTAGTAAGTTTTTGGGTATCATTATGAAGTTATTTTCCTTTGTTCTCATTTGCTTAATGCATCCTGATGATTTCCTTGCAGAAGCATTAATTCCAGCCATGATGTTTCCTTCTGCAGCTACCTAGTAAGCAGGTTCTTCAGTAGTTAATATCAGAACCCTAATTCAGGGACAACTGACATGGACGGTCTGAAATATTTTTAAGTTGATGTGTCACATAAGCACAATGAAGCTCATATTCTTTGTGTGTGTGTGTGTGTGTGTGTGTGTGTGTGTGTGTGTGATATGTCATGTGTGTGAAGATGCTTACACAGGCCAGAAGAGGGAGTCAGATCCCTGAGGGTTGGCTTTACAGAAGGCTTTGAGCCACCTGATAGGGATACTAGGAACCAAACTCTGCTCTTGTGACGAGTAACACATGCTCTCAACAGCTGTGCCATCACTCCAGACTTTCATATGCTTTATTGACATAATAATAATAATAATAATAATAATAATAATAATAAAACTCTGATATAGCTATCTCTTGTGAGGCTATGCCAGTGCCTGGCAAATACAGAATTGGATGCTCACAGTCATCTATTGGATGGAACACAGGGCCCCAATGGAGGAGTTAGAGAAAGTGCCCAAGGAGCTAAAGGGGTCTGCAACCCTATAGGAGGAACAACAATATGAACTCACCAGTACCCCTCGCAGAGCTTGTGTCTAGCTGCATATGTAGCAGAGGATGGCCTAATTGGCCATCAATCGGAGGAGAGGCCCTTGGTCTTGCGAAGATTATATGCCCCACTACAGGGGAATGCCAGGGCCAGGAAGCAGGAGTGGATAGGTTTGGGAGCAGGGCGGGAAGAGGGTATAGGGGATTTTGGAAAGGAAACTATCCATTTGAAATGTAAATGAAGAAAATATCTAATAAAAAATTAACATTTAAAAAAGGTAAAAACAAATCTGTAGCTATGCCTAAAATTATATGTCTAGGACAGTGAAACATGAAATATCAAAATTTCTTTGTTAACATTAATAAATATTAAATTTCCATTTAATATTATTTAATCTGTATCTTTCAAATACATCTGTAACTAATATTTGACATTAAATTTATTTTTTCTGATATTGATTGATAATATCCTTCAGTCACTTTTCTCTGGTTCTCCTTATAATTGTTTGGAGAAATTGAAAATTAAAGAGGTTGTGATTTCCAGTTGAAATTGGTTTTATAGTATTTTCATCAAGTTATTGGAAGAAATACATCTAAGATACAATGGCTATGAATTACAGGAGAGTTTCTTTCATTTCTTTTCTCTTTTTTGTTTCTTTATCTTTTAAAAACTGTTTCTCCTTTTATTGAAAATAGATTTTTTTTCTCATACAATATATCCTGATTATAGTTTCTCCTCCCTTCACTCCTCCCAGTTCCTACCCACCTCCTCTGCTCTCTGGAGCCATTCTCTTTCTCTTTCTGTTTTTTTTTTTTTTTAATTGGAAAAGAACATGCTCCTAAGAGAAAAAAAAAGTGACAAAATAAAATATTATATGATGAAACAAACTAATGTTGAACCTGTCAACTCAACAGGAGGAAAATATTCCCAAGAGGAAGCACAAGAATCAGAGACCCATTTGTTCTCATAAAACTTTTAAGAGTTCCATAAAAATACTGAGCTGGTAGCTATAATATACAGGCAGGGGACCTGGTGTAGACTCACATAGGCCCTGGGACTCTGTGAGCTCTTATGCAGAGCAGAGGGCCTTGTTATCCCTGTTAGGCATCTTCTGTGGCTCTTAAAATCTTTCTGCTTCCTCTTCCTTTGGATTCTCCGAGCTCTGAGGAAAGGGATTCAATGGAGACCTCCCATTTAGATTCTCTCTTTGTGCAATATCTGCCTGTGGGTCTTTGCATCTGTTCCCATCTGCTGCTGGAGGAAGCCTTTCTGATGCTGACTGGACAAGGCACATCTATGAGTATAGCAGAATATCACTAGGAGTCATTTTACTGATACTGTTTGTTGGTATGGATTCATTTTTGTGGAGTGGACCTTAAGTCAAAGGGGACATTACTTGACTACTCCTACAAGTTCTGTGTCTCCCACCATTGTCCTAGCATATGTTTCAGGCAGTACAAAAGTTTTATGGCTGGGTTGGTTTCCACATTTCTCATTTGTTAACCTGCACAGTACCTTCCCTCACCAAGGAGATTAGGATGTAAGGGTGAAGTCTCCATATAGGCACCAACTTGACTTTTCCACATTCAATGAATTGTGTGGATGTTGTCCTCAGCAATAGGACCCAGCTGTTAGTTTATGGAGAGCAAGCTTTTGTCTTCACAAAAGACTGGCTTGTTTGGGACTTCCCATGAGATTCTCTTGATTAAGAACTCAATTGAATGCAACCCACTCAGGCCACCAGATAGATGTCTCACGTTGGAGACAAGAGATGGCCTATTGAGAATCATATTCCCCATTATAGGAGTTCATATTAGGATCACGATCACACATCTTAGGAGGTTACCACTGCACTGGGTTTTAATACCATCCCCCAAATATCCCCCAATTCCAGGCATCTCTTCCTATACATTCTCTCTCTACCCCATCATCCCTTCACCTGATACCCCCAATCCCATCCCCATGCACCCCCAGTCTGCTTATAAAATTTCCTCTACTTCCTCCTCCAAGGGAGTTCCATGCAGCCCCTTTTAGAGCCCTCCTCTTTTCCTAACCTTCCTGGATTTAAGATTGTAGTTTGCTTATCATAACTTAATGTTTAACATCCACTTATGAGTGTATACATCATATTATGTTTCTGAGTTTGGGTTACCTCACTCTGGATGATTTTTTTTCCTATTTCCATCCATTTTTCTGCAAGTTTCATGATGTCATTTTTTTAAACAGCTCAGTGATACTCCATTGTGTAAATGTACCATATTTCTTTTGTCATTCTATTAAGGGACATCCAGGTTGTTTCTAGTTTCTGACTATTATGAATAAGATTGACCAAGTGTCCTTGTGGTAGGCTAGAATGACTTTTTGGCATATACCCAAGGATAGCTCGCAGGAGCAGTAGGAGAGGTATGGGTATGCCTTCAGTCTACTTGTCCTGGGGGCACAGTCCTTGGGTTAATAGGAGGTACCTGCTGGGGTTGGGTTCTGGGACATAGCAACAAATGGGGGCGGGGGGTAGAAGAAGGTTAGAAAGGGAAAGTCTGTGTGATACACAGGAGATGGTGCATAGGGAAAGTTGCTAATAGTCTGGGAATGACGTTATGGGATTGGATCTGGGGAACAGAGAAAGAAGAGAAGGACTATGGGTAGCTTGCTTGATTTTTTTTGGAATGGGTTATCAGGGGGTACTTGCTGGAATTGGAGTCTGTGGAAAAAGCAACAACCTGTGGGAGGGAAATTAGAAGGGGAAGGATGTGATTCCACAGGGAATAGACTCAAGTGGGCAGGGAATGGCTGCTAAGGGTACTCTGCTTCAGAGCTGGAGATGAGACTGGGGATTGGATCCAGGTAAACAGAAAGCTACTTTCATTTATTAGGGCTAGAAAAATAATAATTAATTATGAATTAAGACAAAATAACCTTAATTTAACCTCAATTAAGTAAATATGCATTTGATTTTAGCCTAATAATAATATATAACACTATATGAATCTTCACAATAAACAGACTGGGTTTCTTACATCAGTCAACGTAGGATAATTTGTATTTTCTGACCTTCGCACTTCTTTACCAAGTCAGGGAATTAAATATCTGTGTAGAGTAACTTGTTGGAGAATTTATTCATTACACGTTCCATTTTTATTTTCTGCCATAGTTCGTTCACCCACGCACATATTATTCTGCATTGCTATTCAACTTTGGCTTTTTACATGAGTCTTTCACAAATCTGAGAGGTCGGTTCCAGGAATCAGAGATCATATCTAATTCACTCTTTATCCCCGGAATCTGGAAATGTGGTTAGCATATTGTTTAGGATCAATGAGTGTTACAAAATGAACGAATCCCCAGATTTACTGGAAAAGGTGATGATAGGGTACAAGACAAACTCAACATGTATTTTCTTCGGGTGGAAAATAATGATTCTGATTATTGAGTGCATGTGAATAGACTCACAATAATTCTTCTTAAATAAAGAAATATCTATTCTTTTCATGCCCAAATGTTTCTCTCCTTTTGTTTCACCTCTTCCCGTGCTTCAGGGAAGAGACAAGCCTGAGCACAGCTCTCTGCAAACCACTCAGCTGGGTCTGCCTGCTGGTTGCTTACTGCTGTGTAGGTGCAATAGAATGAGTTTACTGCCTGTACATCTTAAGGCCTCTGCCCGTGTCCTGGAGTGTTCTATATACTCATCTGTAACTTCCATCACTGCTCAAACAGTTAAAAATGTCAATCTCTTTGTATCTCACCTAAGGTATTTTCTTCTCTTCCCTGCCAATACATTATATCTAAGGAACATATTTAGCTCTTATGTGTGGCCTTCCTACAACATATGAGAGAGATATCCAATATACCTGATTATGAAGGTACCTTAGGTAACATGTAAGCATTCTTAGTACTCTTGACAGATAATATTCCAAGTTTTACAAAACTCTCTTCAACAGGATGGAATTTATCACCTTTAAAAATCCATTCTAGTGCAATCAGTATTTTATGACATTTTCTCCAATACTACTCTAAAATGTATTACCTTTTAACTTGTTTGTGTAATATTCTCAGAAATCATATTATAAATCAAAAGAGAAGCCATCTATATCTGCATGGGACTTCCTAATATCTTAGTTCATTGGTGTTTAGAATTCTCCAGAAGCATCTTTTCTGTGCCTCCTATGTAGTTATGAACATTTAGATGTTTGCCCTTTCTTGGAATCCACTTGCTTCTACATCTCTCCATTCATTAGTTAAAGCCAGTACTCACCTTTAAACAATAACTTGATAAACCAATACTTCTCTTGTGGTTTTGTATGTCTGTGTGGTGTATTTGTGTGTATGCACTTGTGTGGAGGTGTGCATGCACATGTGTGATTGGGGAGCATGTGGTGGGCAGATGTCAATGCTGAGTGTCTCTCTCAGTTCCTTACTGCCAGTCTTTTTTGAGATGGAGTCTCTTGTTGCACCCTGAGCTTACTGATTTTGATAGGCTGGTTGCCTCACACCCCTCAGGGATCCTCTTACCTTTGTTTCCTCAGGACTTGGATTACAGGGACAGATATTCATGCCCCAGCGTTTTAGATGGTTGCTGCAGATCTGAACACAAGTCTTAATGCTCAAGTAACAGCACTTTATCAACTTAGCTATCCGTCTAAACCCTTTCATATAAGTTTGGTGAGTTGTATTTACAACTTCAAGTTTTAGATGCTTTCTTGTTTACTTCCTTGGTTCCTTTTGTGACAGGGTCTTCCTCTGTCACCCAGGCCTCATAAAACTCACTATGAAGCCCAAGATGGCCTTGAACTTGTAGCTTAACCTTCCCAAGTACTGAGATTCTACACATGAACTTCAGAATTTAGGTCCAAATAGAACTTTTAGGTTAGGTTCTACCTATCCATCTATTTAACCGTGTGTGTGTGTGTGTGTGTGTGTGTGTGTGTGTGTGTGTGTGTGTGTGAGACAACTTAATCCTTATACTCATCCAAAGGAAACAAATGATACTCCTTATGATTGAGTAATATGTTACTATTAGAACAAAGATATAAAGGGTTGATGGCTTGCAAGTCCTACAGCTGTGAACCCACCCACCCGTATCCTAATTCTGGAGTAGTAAGTAAGACAAGAATGTCATAACAGCTTTACACATTGAGTAGGCAATCAGGTTAATTCTTTTGAGTATATCCAGCTGTTATTTTCTTATGCCATTTGAATACAAGTTTAATAAAGCAAAGATGATATAAACAACTAAAAATGAAGAGAGGTATATTCTCCCATCTATATGTAGACACTATATCATAGTGATCAGTGGAAGTGTCATAAATTACTGCTTTACATCTGATGGAGCAAACTCATAAGCCTGTACCCATATGGCTGAACAGTCCTGACGTTCCACAAGGCAGCTCATGCCCAGCTCTTTCGTTGCTCTTGTCCAGCTTTGGGCAGCATTGACCTTGTTAGTGTCCTAGATCCAGCTCCAATTATAGCACCTTCAGTTACTTTACTCTTTTGAAGAGCCCTAAGAGAGTAAGACCTTACGCTGTGTCTTGGGTCCTGCTCAGGTTATTGCAGACTCAGTGAAGGCTTCCTGTTACATAGTTATGCAAAATTTCAAACTCCTCCAAAACTGGGTAATTGGAGCATAGCTCAAGACTCAAGACATCTTCGCATTGAGTGGTTTGATAACTGCTAATTCTATACAATGTTCTTTTTAGAAAAATAAATAAATAAAATAAAATATCTCACAAAAAGCAATTTTTCACTTTTCTTAAACCCAAAGCTAACAAACAGCAATACAACCCTAAGCATTGCAACTAAACTTTTTTTTCCATGTTGGGTACTATTTATTTCTCAAGCACATACAAAATTTTGTTTAAGTAACAATTGGAAGCTAAGAAATGACTCAGACTGAATGTGGCTGCCACACAAGCAGCACATGTTGTTAGATTCCCCAGTTGGACCTGGCACCACAGGCCTATAATGCTAGAGGTTGTGGACATATACAAGAGGTTTGTAAGGTCTCAGGGCAAGCAAGTCTATCTACAAGAAAGAGCTCAGGCCCAAGAAGAAATCCTGTCCCCAAAAGTAAGGTGGAGGGCAATAGAGACAGTCATACTATATTGTTGACTTTTGAACTCCATGGGTGCCTGCAGGCACTCATGAACACACATACATGCATATAACTTACACACAAGAATCATGAAGACAATTACATTTAAGGGATACAATTCTGTTAATATGATTCCAACTTGTTTCTTATATGCTGTCATGAAGTCAAACTACAGTCTTCTTGAAGAATCTCTTGTGTCTGACATGGGTCTCTTGCTACCTCTATTGACTTATGTTCCAGTTTGTCTTCTAAATCCTGCCAAAAGTGAATAAATTGAACTTTTGTTTGTTGTGTGCTTTGCTTTTAATAGCATGGTCTCATATAGTCAAGGGTGGCCTTGAATTTGATATATAGCTAAGGATGAATTTGACTTTTTCTGTTGTATGTGTTTGTAGGAGCAATATGTATTTGCAAGTGGGTATTGATGCATATGTATGTATGTTTGTGTGTGGAGCCATGTAGTCAGAATGGTGGTGGGCCACTTACATACAAATGTCAGGGGTTGTGCAGCCACAAAGGCATCTACTGCAGGAGGACATAATTCAAGACTACCTGAGAAACCAAGTATTGATGACACGGACAATGCCAGCCAATTGGGAACTAAACTTCTAAAACTCCCATTCAAGAATGAATTCGGCACAGTGTCCAGTGGGTAAAAAGGACTTGGAAAATTCTTCTTACATTGGAATGCAGAAAAAGATGCATGTCCTATCTCACCTTGTTCTCGAGACTGAACAATGATAACCAAAGGAGCTTTAATTCTACCAGGTTATTTGCCTTCTAAACTTTAACTTATCCTCAATCGAAGAAACCAATGACTACTTAATATATCTTGGAAGTGAATATACTAATTAAGTTTTTAAAGCTTTAAAAATGTATATTTATCTTACGATTCAACTAAATGTAGGTATCACTTCTAAGAATCCAATTACATTTCCAAAGTTTGGGTTAGGGTTTCACAGTTGGATGAGTGACAGGTGTAAAATATAAATAAGAGATGCCTCAGATTTTTCACGTCATGAATGCTTGAGTAAAGAAAAAGCATCCATGCAAATCAGGTGAAAAAAAGATTTGTAAAGAGAGAATTTGTGTCTTTCTTCATCCCAATTAAAATGAGAGGTCTCTAGTTTCAGTTGCAAAGGAAGTATAAAGAGAATATATAAACATATTGTTATCCCAAAATTGTAAAATCCCATCTACCATTTAGGCACACGGCCTATTAAACTTTTGGATGATTAAGCCAAGAAAGAATTAGAAGCAGCAGTTTTCTTTTGTTTCCGTAGCAAATTCCTAATAACATTTTTATAGCCTGTCTAAAGCAATGACTTAAATTCTAGTTTATCTCAACATTTAAGCTGCTCCATCTTTCCATTTATATATACTGTAGTAAATATCCATCTTCATCACTGTGGAAGATAAACTATTTGTATTCTCATCTTATTCTTCATAAGCAATCCCAAATATTGCCACAAATAAAAGGGAGAATATGCTATGAGTTAAGTAAGATAATGGTGAGTTAGATACTGTACAATATATTTCTAAACCATTAACAAGCAAATGGGATATAAACAAATCAATAACAGAACCCATAAAAGCATGAAAAGGCAAGACATCAGCGTTTAAAGAATTCTCGTGTCAGTGTATTACTGGAATCTGCTACAGACACGTGCCCTGGGGAGTAGTCAATTTACTCTTATTGCTCTTGTTATGAGTTGACTATTCTGGGTGAAATTGTCAGAAGACGGTGAGAGAAAACCATTTATTGTCTCTAGTCATT
This sequence comes from Mus minutoides, assembly GCA_902729485.2. Classification (NCBI taxonomy): domain Eukaryota; kingdom Metazoa; phylum Chordata; class Mammalia; order Rodentia; family Muridae; genus Mus; species Mus minutoides. The sequence continues at coordinate 102,376 of LR751279.1, forward strand.
TGGGGTAGATTCTTACAAGGTGAAATTCAAGAATTTACAGCAGTTTCTAAACAAGACATCCCAACATTCCAGAAATACCCAAGGGACTATTCAGAAGAGTTTGAATGTCTGCACATAAAGTTTTCACTCATTCAAAGCCTCCTGATCCTTACACGAGGGGTTATGACAATTGTCTTGATTCTCAAGGCACCGGAAGTCGAATTGGCACTTTAAAAATGTTAGCCAATAAGAAACACTATGATAAGCTGAATTTAAAACAAACAAACAAACACACAAACAAACTTACTAGATCTACTCCTACTAGAACAACGCCCCATATCCTTGCAGCTGATTATGGTGTCCTTTATCATTTATCATTATTTTTTCCTTTTTTATTGTGATGGACAATGAGGCTGGTTGAGAGTCTTAATAATGAAACTCTGGGTTCTCCTTTACGTGTTTCTGCATAGTACTTTTCATTAGTCTTTAAGTGTTTACCGCAGCTCAGTTCTTCCTGGGTTCCATTCTCACTTTTGCCTTCTTATTCCACAGTGGTAATATTATCTGCACTCAGTCCTCAAGGAGGATTAATCTGCCCAGCTTGACAAGCAGAGTACATAATAGAATTGGTGGCTGAAACAACAGTATTCCTGGGAAGTTATGAGTCCAGGAACAATGTGCCTTCATGGCCTAGTTTCTGCTGTGTTCCTTCTCCCTGGCTTGTGGTGAGTCTTCTTCTCATGTTCTTCTAGTCTCTTCTACATGCCTTCAGAGGGGAAGATACATTTCCACTATTCTGTTGTATTTTTTTTAATACAACCATCATCCCTGTCAAATTAGGAACCTCAAGGAATGTTTACTTCCATTCTAAGTGTCTCATACATAAAGATATTTCATGCTGAGGGGTCAGTCTATAACATACAAGAGAGATGTGCATGATTTAGTCCATAATCAAGATCTCTCACTTTAACTATTTTGCTGAAACAGTTTTTCATTTCTTTTCTTTTTAATGTATGTACATATGTATATATATATATATATATATATATATATATATATATATATATATATATGTATGTGTGTGTGTGTGTGTGTGTGTGTGTGTGTGTATGTATGTATGTATGTATATTTGCTTATTTATTAGTTTTTTTTCCTTTTTTATTAGATATTTTCTTTATTTACATTTCAAATGCTATCCTGAAAGTTCCCTATACCCTCCTCCCACCCTACTCCCCTATCCACCCATTCCCACTTCCTGACCCTGGTGTTCCCCTGTACTGGGGCATATAAAGTTTGCAAGACCAAGGGGCCTCTCTTCCCAATGATGGCCGACTAGGCCATCTTCTGCTACATATGCATCAAGAGACACGAGCTCTAGGGGTTCTGGTTTGTTTATATTGTTGTTCCACTATAGGGTTGCAGACCCCTTCCGCTCCTTGGGTGCTTTCTCTAGCTCCTCCATTGGGGGCCCTGTGTTCCATAGGGTTGCATATAACTCAGGATTGACTCCTCTTTTCTGTGTAGCTGAGACTGGATTTGAACTCCTGATCCTCCTCCTTCAATATGCCACGTGCTAGGATTACTAGTGCACATGAATACACACTACTCAGTTTTTCTTAGATTTTGTTTTGTGGGTTTAGGTATGTGTGTTAACATGATTTTAAAGTTTAGCATGGAGTTTTAATAAAACAGAAGCACTGTGTACTATGGAATGAATTATTCCATTTTCTTTTCTTTTGGAAAGATCTTGCAATCCAAATTATTGAATGAATAGTTCAGTCATATAGTCTCACAGCCATTTTTATTATATAATGGTTAGGTTTTCAAGAGTCTTATCACTTGGAAAGCTGAGGTAAGCATACTCTGTTTTAGGCCAGTTCATCTCTATGATGATATGAGTAAAGTCTCAAAAATCTTCATTGTGTCTGCCAATTCTAAACTATCCTGACATGATTTTTGCCAAGTTTATACCAATTTTCTTTAACTTGCCTTGAATTGCTAAAGCTCATGTCCTATAAGATGGGTTTCCAGGTAAAGGTTCTTGGTACCAAGTTGAAGACCTAAGTTCACACCCTGAGATCTACATGGTAGAAAAGGAGAAACAGCTCTGGCCTACAGATGCCTACTATGGCATGTGTGTACCCTAATACACATATATTTACATGTGCATGCATGGGTGGGTTTGCATATACATACATATGAACATACAAGTAAGTAAGTGAATGTAATAATAATTTAAAAAATATCTTCAGTTCAACCATCAAACTGTATATACATATTTTTCCTTCTACATCACCATATAATTTAGATTACCATAGACTGTCACTCTGCCCCATCCAGATGGTGTTTGGCTTTGCTCTTTAAAGTTTAAAACTTAGTGTTTACTTGTTACTGTATATGGGAAGTTCTAACTCAACTTTTCCTAGCAGCCCATGGAATGTGCAGGATGGGCAGCTTCCAGTTTAAGTTGAAATCTCCATTCCCACCACATGAAGAAAAACCTTTATCCTGTGGGTACTAACACTTCCAAGTGAGCAGAAGTAATATTAACATAGAAAGTAACCTTTTGGAGGCCACATGTCAGACATAATGAGGAAGGTGCTCTTGCTTGCTTCTCCTGGCTCTTCTTTCTTCGAATACATGTCATGAAGATGAGCCAACCAGCTGACCAGTTCTGTTACACTTCACTCTGTATCACTTTCATTTGTAAATTAACAAGAACAATAACTATATCCCTTTATTTTCCTAGAATTTTGAGTTTTTTGAAAATGTTGTGCAATGTGTAGAGAAGGAAGGAAAATTTGCAGGAACCAGTTCTCTAGTGTTCCTGTATGAATCGAGCCCAGGTCCTCAAACCTGGCAGCAACCCCCCATATCTACTGAGTCACCTCACAGCTCCCAAGCTATCTTGTGATACAGAGAAATTGGATATGATTATAATAAAGACCTAAAATATAGATGCAGCTTTGGAAGCAGGCAACATGTAGGGGTTGGACCAAATTTCAGGTTTGTGCTGGAAATGTGTTAGAGTGTTCTAGGAACTATCAGCACAGAAAATAAACAGACAAATCATCAAAGCAATAAACCAAAATCAGGAGGCTAAAGAGAAACAAATAACTCTACTTAACAAATGTGCAACTAACTATTAGCAGACCTTTGGTAAAAATAGGGATGTCCAAAGCCATTTGAGTAATGTTCCATACAGAAATGGGAAGAAGTTATTGAAGAACAAAAATTAATGTTATAAAGTCAAAATAACTTGGCTAAGTCATGTGAGTGTCTTATAACTTGTAGAATGTAGAACATAAGCAATGAAACTGAATATTTAACTGAGTAGATTTATAAAGGAACTTTGGCAGGAGCAACTCACTTCCCCTTCCTGCCTGCAATTAACAGCATGTGAAAAGAGAAAGATGAGTCGTAGAAAGAGTTAAGTAGTAACATTTAATGTGACGTCTCACAGGTTCCATTTCCAATGCCAATTCTAATTGTACATGAATTCATTAAGTTACATCAACTTTGGGTATGGTTAATTTTGGTGTATGATGTTTATATTTATTTACAAGGTTTTTTTAAATTAAATTCAACTACCAAAAGGAAGAATTATATAGAAAGGAACCATAGCTATATAGATTTTGAAGAGTCTCATCATAGTAGCATTTCAAAAATACAAAGCGACAAGCAATCATGTTATAGGAAAATCAGATTATGTGTGAATCTGAGCTCTATTCCATCATCCCTGCAGAAGGAGTTCCCATTTAAACTGAGGGTCACAGAAAACTGTATGACTGAAGGAAGGCCGATGGAGTTTCAGATCCTGTAGGAAAAAGTCATGGATCTGTAGAGCTGTTTGGTTCTGAAGCTACATTCACTATTAAGTGAGATAGGAAAAATTATATTGAAAGCATTTCGAAGGTGCTCGTGGCTCATGCAGAGGCTTGAAGCTATAACCTACACATAGAAAAGCCTAGGAGGTGGGGCCCGCATATCAATGGGTCCTGAAAATGCAACTGTTCACCCAGTAAGTTTAGAAGGCACAATATCAAACTAAAGAGGATTAGTCTACAAAGCAGAGATCTCATGGAAATCTTTGCTATCTCTTAAACCTACTTTAAACCTTCCAGTCCTTTTCTTTCTGTTTCTTTCTTTGTTACATGGAGATGTCTATCCTACACTTACTCTAAGACTGTATTTCATGCCAATCAAATCTGGCTTTCCCATGGTCATAGCAGGAGAAGAATTTTGTTACAGGTTACACTGTATCTTATGTCTCCACCAGAAACCATGCTTAACCAATTATACATGCACCCTCTGACTCAGTGAAGTTGATGCGTAAAAGTAGCCCTCACAATAGAACAAATAGCCTATGCACCACTGTGAGCAAGAATTTCAATGCAGTGTTGTTTTTAGAGCCTTAAAATTGTAACAGTGGCTCCATATTTAGAAGCAATGCCTTTTCCTTCCCTATTTTTTCTTCTCTAACTTGAGAAGTACCCACAACTTCTTCAATGAAAAATTTCCAACATTTCAGTCTTTGAAGCCAAAAAATTAAAAGTACTCTTATTTGTACCCTGAATATTTTAACCCAATGTTTTAACAATGTCTCAGCAGAGACAATGTGGCCGTCAGACGAAGAAATGTCTATCACCATTACCTCTGCATGTCAACTATTCCTCTTGATTCAGAATATGATTTCCCTTTTTTGTTCCCCTGAGGCAAATAATTTGACAAATTTGGAAGGACATGCAGAGATTGATGGGAGGAATGTGCCAGAAGCTGCCTCTTTCTCAAAGCTGCCGATTTGGGGCCTCTGAATTCCTCAGAGCTGTCTTGTCTTTTTTTTTCTCCCTCTCTCTTTTTTTCTTTAAATTTGACAGCCTTCTGTTTGTATGGCACAATATTTATCTTGCAAGATTGCTTCTGCTTATGTCAAAATAAATAGACAACATGAGAAAAAAAAAACCCAGGAGAGACGAAAATGACAGGCAAGAGCCTGTTCAGAATGAACACACGACATTGCACACCGGATGTGTTTCTGGAGCTGGTTCTCAGGCACTTTGAGAAATCGATGACAGTTACGCAGTGGTGTGTGCTCCTCTTTAGTTTTGACTTTTTGTTTTGCATACATGTGTTTACGCGTTTGTCTAGATACATTTGTGTGTACAGATATGCATAGCGTACATGTCTGCACAGGCACTACCTGTGTGCAATACCAACAGAGGTCAGAAAAGCATTGGATCTCCTGGAATTTCAGTTGAGTGTGACCGTGAGCCACCATGGAGGTGCTGGAAACTAAACCCTGGCACTCTGGAAGACCAGCAAGCACCATAAGACACTGAGCCAGCACTCTAGTCCCTCCTGTAAAGTTCCTAATATGAAGTGTAAGGCCACATGATCAATGTGTCTCCTTTGAGAAAACTGAGCCTTGGTATAACACAGGAATTTACCATGACAACACAGCTAAGTAGGAGGGCTTGTCTAAATGCAAAGTAATTAAATTCTATTAAAATTTTTATCAAGTAGGTCTTAAGGAATAAATCTTTTTTTTTTTTTTTATTTTTTACTGGTTATTTTATTTATTTACATTTAAAATGTTATCCCCTTCCTGGTTTCCCCTCCACAAACCCTTTATCCAACCCCTCTTCCCCCTGCTTCTATGAGGGTGCTCCCCCACCTACCTGCTCCTGCCTCACTGACCTAGCATTCCCCTATGCTGGGACATCAAGCTTCCACAGGACCAAGGACCTCCCCTCCCATTGATGCCTAATAAGGTCATCCTCTGGTACATATGCAGCTGGAGCCATAGGTACTCCATGTATACTCCTTGGTTGGTAGTTTAGTCCCTGGGAGCTCTGGCTGGTTGATATTGTTTTTCTTCCTATGGGGTTGCAAATCCCTTCAGCTCCTTTAGTCCTTTCCCTAACCCCTCTCTTGGGACTGACCCATGCTCAGTCCAATGGTTGGCTTCATGTATCCACATCTGTATTGGTAAGGCTCTGGCAGAATCTCTCAGGAGACAGCTATATCAGGCTCCTGTCAGCAAGCACTTCTTGGCATCAGCAATAGTGTCCCTTTTGGTGGCTGCATATAGGATGAATCCCTGGAGGTGGGGCAGTCTCTAGATGCCCTTTCCTTCAGTCTCTGCTCCACTTTTTTTGTTGCATTTCCTTTAGACGAGAGTAATTCTGGATTAAAACTTTTGAGAGGGGTAAGTGACCCCATTCCTCAATGGGAGTGGGGGTGGGGAGGGGGCGCCCCTAACCTCTTCATTTGGTCTCTACAGGTTCTCTCTCCTCTTTGTTGGGTATTTCAAATATTTTTCATGTTGTAGTAACCAACTCAAAGTCAATGGGTTGGCAAATGTATTCAATTCTATGAATATGTAAAATCCTTATCTCAGATGCCCAGTAACTAATCCCTCCCTTCTAAGACATCACTGAGACTTTTTCAGGGTGGTGTTACTATTGCAGTAACTTAAACAGACATTACTTAGTTTTATCAACACATTTCATAACAGTTTTGGTGGCAGTTGATGGCTGTGGTAGCAAAGTCCTACCAGTGCTAAATATTAGTGCATCATAATTAAAAAAGGTTTTCTGTGGCCAAAGGCATTTTTAAAAATCCATTTATTCATTCAGGGTCAGTAAGATGAATTTCTGAATTTTCTCATGAAAGTATTCTGTAAAACAATGCAAAAAACACTGGCCAATTTAAAGACTTAGTCACTGATACCTCCTCAGTTTATACTACTGCATAATATCTTGTTATTTAGATAAAGATCTGGCCAAAATATTTTCTAGTCTACTAGATTGAGAATCAAAGTATCATCTGATTAGTTCTGAAAACATATACTCATGACATCAAATGGACTGAGGATGATGTCTTTAGGAATGTATAAGTATTATAGATACATATATACATGTATAGTAATTTATGAGAATGAGACCTTGAATTTAAAAGAGATCAGTGAAGGGTATGCGGGAGATTTGGAGGGAGAAGGGGGAAGGTATAAGTTGTAACTGTATTATAATCCTTTCCACAAGAAACAAAAATAAAATTCTCAGGAAGAAAAATAATTAAAATGGTATAAACAGTTTAGAGAAACTATATTTATCTCTTTATTTGTTGGTTATTTTATTTATTTCCATTTCAAATGTCCCTTCCCGGTTACCCCTCCATAATACCCCCATCCCAATCCCCCTCCTTTTTGCCTCTTAGAGGGCGCTCCTCCACCCACCCACCCACCCACCCACCCGCCCACCCACCCACCCACTCCTGCCTCACTGCTCTAGTGTCCTGCTACACTGGGTCATCAAGCCTCCACAGGATCAAGGACCTCCCTTCCCATTGATACCTGATAAGGCAGTCCTCTACTACACATATACTTGGAATCACGGACCCATCTGTGTATACTCTTTGATTGGTGCTTTAGTCCCTGGGAGCTCTGGGGGGTGTGATCAGTTGATATTGTTGCTCATCCTATGGGGTTACAAAACCCTTAAGCTACTTTAGTCCTTCCCCTAACTCTTCTATTGGACTGGTTGTGGTGGTGCATGCTGGTAAGATTTACTAAAGGAGGCAGAAGCAGGGGGATTACAAAAAGTTTTTTATAATTTAAAAATTTCTCTACTGGTTATTGTTAGCAATATCAACTTTAGTTAGATTTTTCAGGAGGCAGATAACTTTTGGGCATATGACTCATTGTTGATTAACCCTTGCTTGAGCTAAGGTTTATACTACTATGATGAAAGAACATGACCATAAGAAATTTGGGGAGGAACATTTATACTTATTTGCCTTATACTTATGTATTACAATTCATCATCTAACGGAATAAGGCAGAAACACAAAAAAAAAAAAAAAAAAAATAAGGAAGAAAGAACCTGGAGGCAGGAGCTGATGCAGAGGATATGGAGATGCAGAGGATATGGAGATGCAGAGGATATGGAGATGCAGAGGATATGGAGATGCAGAGGATATGGAGATGCAGAGGATATGGAGATGCAGAGGATATGGAGATGCAGAGGATATGGAGATGCAGAGGATATGGAGGGGTGTTGCTTAGTAGCTTGCTCTCTCTGTAGCTTTCTCACCCTGCTTCCTTATAGAACCCAGTGCCACCAGATCAGGGATGGAACCACCTGTAATGGGCCAGGCCCACCCCATCAATCATTAATTTTGAAACTATCTTAATGGCTTGTTTGCCTGTGGCTAGATTTTTTTTTGGAGCTCTCTTTCTTATTAGATATTTTCTTTATTTACATTTCAAATGCTATCCTGAAAGTTCCCTATAACCTCCCCGCACTCTGCTTCCCTACCTACCTACTCTTACTTCTTGGCCCTGGTGTTCCCCTGTACTGGGGCATATAAAGTTTGCAAGTCCAAGGGGTCTCTCTTCCCAATGATAGGCAACTAGGCCATCTTCTGCTACATATGCAGCTAGAAACACACGCTGTGGGGGTACTGGTTAGTTCATATTGTTGTTCCTCTTATAGGGTTGCAGGACCCTTGAGCTCCTTGGGTACTTTCTCCAGCTTCTCCATTGCGGGCCCTGTGTTCCATCCTATAGATGACTGTGAGCATCTTCTTCTGTATTTACCGGCCTTACTCGAGATAACTATATCAGGGTCCTTTCAGCAAAATCTTGCTGGCATATGCAATAGTGTCAAGGTTTGGTGGCTGATTATGGGATGGATCCCCGGGTGAGGTAGTCTCTGGATGATCCATCCTTTCATCTTAGCTCCAAACTTTGTCTCTGTAACTCCTTCCATGGGTGTTTTGTTCCCTATTCTAAGGAGGAATTAAGTATCCACACTTTAGTCTTCATTCTATTTGATTTTCTTGTGTTTTGCAAATTGTATCTTGGGTATTATAAGTTTCTGGGCTAGTATACACTTATCAGTGAGTATATATCATGTGACTTCTTTTGTGTTGGGTTGCCCGATCTTATGGGGACATTTTCTTAATTGAGATACCTTGTATCCAGATGACTTTAGCTTTTGTAGGGGCGAGATGGAGCTAGCCAGAACAGCCCTCATGCATACACGTTTGTATTGTTTACCACTTGATGTTCCTTTTATTAGTATCATTAAAAGCAAAGCATTAAGGGAGCTCTCTCAGCAATCTAGGTGTTTATAATCTGCCTTCCATTTGTGATTTAGGTTTTACTTTTATTATTTTAATCTCTGGAGAAATTTAAGATGCTATGTAAAGTGTAAAGTAGGATTGAAGGTTGAATAGAAAACTGGGGAATTCTCATGAAAAAGAAATGCAGTAAAAAGATATGCCTAACTGCGGAACTTTGTTATCTTAAATTTGCTTCAGAATCTATAACAACACAAATCATATCATTATGATCACTTTACACCTGTGGTATTTACTGGAGGTTTAAAGAATTATTGTGTTCATTCTGCTCATGAGAAAGAACACAAAGAACCCGTTCCCCGTTTTCATTGCTTATTCATTAGGACACTTAGTCTTTTTTTTTTTTTTTTAAGATTTATTTTATTTATTATATGTAAGTACACTGTAGCTGTCTTCAGACACTCCAGAAGAGGGCGCCAGACTCATTACGGATGGTTGTGAGCCACCATGTGGATGCTGGGATTTGAACTTATCACCTTCGGAAGAGCAGTCAGGTGCTCTTACCCGCTGAGCTAACCCATCCCCTCATGTATAAAAAGAGGCTTATACACCTGTTGTGTATAGATTTTGTTACCCCACCTTAATGCTGGGAATGGGCTGCACTACCATCTCCCACCCAGAGAATATTGGATCCATGGATAAAACACACATGCACGCGCGCGCGCGCGCGCGCACACACACACACACACACACAGACACAGACACAGACACAGACACAGACACAGACACAGACACAGACACAGACACAGACACAGACACAGTTGTTCAGTTTCAACTTGCCTTATTGGCACAATTCCTGGATGTCCCCCCAGTCTACCTTACCTATCATTCCTGGTACTTCCAGCTCAGCACCTTAAATCTGTACTCAATTTCAGTTGCTCAGCCACCTTCAGTGCCAGCTCAACAGTCCCAACCTCCTGCCTGTAGAAGAGGCCTGTGGCGGCTCCACCTGAGATCTCACATGGCTGCTTGGCTTTCTCCCTCCTTGCATCTGCCAGCTTCCTTCAGGGACCTGGAAGTCCCACCTATTCCTTTTGCCCAACAACTGGCCCATGGCGCCTTTCCTGATAGATTATGTACCAATTGGGGAATAGGACCTTACCATCAGAACTATCACTTCATACACCTAAATTCTTAAATATATATTCTGCTCAGTCTATAGAATGCTGTTTATATGTACGTCTTCAGGGTTGACCATTTGGCACTGGGTATCCAATCGATGTACTCTTCCCTGGGGAGGAATATGTTTCCTTGTGCTCAGTATTCCTTAGTTGCCTAGAGTTCTTTGTTTACAGTTGAGGTTGCCAGGTCTTACCCCATCCACTTTAGCAGGTCTACTGTTGCTGTCCTACCTTCTGTTAGGTAGGTATATTTTTAAGACCTTATGGGTACTCATAAGAAAACACCATTATGCAATACCCAGAAAGAAGACAAGATTTCCAGAGTCATAAGTGAATGGTGGAGCAGATAAAGTTGGAGAGGTAGTCAGGACCTTCATGAAGGCCTCCATAGACTGTCTTACCAATTTGTTTTCTATTGTCACCTGCAATTTAGGATGTTAACAAAATACCCATTCACTCTCTCAGCATTTCACTGAGTCACTATTGGGTGTAGGCACCTCCAAATGAAAATATTTCCTCCAGGACAGATGGGAAGACATATAACAAAACATCTTATATCTTGGAAAGTAGAAATTTGCATTCTTGGATTTACTGGCATTTCAAGTATTGCAGCTTTCGTGAGTCATACCTGTATTGGAATGGGCTATTGGGTGAGGGTGGGTCTTTGAGGGGAGGCATTCCCATTCCTGTAAGTAGTTTCTCACACATCCTCCTGTTAGTAATGTCTCTCTCTCTCTCTCTCTCTCTCTCTGTCTCTGTCTCTCTCTCTCTCTCTCTCTCTCTCTCTCTCTCTCTCTCTCTCTCTCTCTCACACACACACACACACACACACACACACACACACACACACAAATCATGTTTTACAAGTTGAACCTCAGTGTAATCATTGGTTTGTTATAGTGGGTTCCATTTCTAGTAGCCACTACACAAGGTTGATTAAAGTTATTATTATTATTGCTGTTTTTGTTGTTATTTTAATTATTTCTATGTGTACATAGGCCACATCTTTGGAGTCCCCAGGCAAATTATGAAACAGACTTTGAACCCCTGTTCTGGTATCAGAACAAATTAGGAACAATATACCCAGCAACTAAATGGGATACCAACTCAGGAAAAAATACCTTGCCCATTAAGGGTTCTGTTTGCTATTAAGACAGTTTAAGAATAAGTTCCTATTTGTCCTGTGTTGAGTTCTTGCAAGTTAAGGTTTTATTTGTAATTAAGAATAGCTTTCTGTTTGTTAGATCTCATGTAGACTGCTTGCAACCTCATTTGTATGATGTATATCCTTAATCTTTTCTTCCCTATCATTGAATCTTTCTATCACTGTGTAACATCCAATTCTCTTTCCCCCCCGGAACACATTATCTCTCCTATAAAAGGGACTGCAGGAGACCAGCAGAGGCTGCTTTCTCAAATCCCAACTTAGGGTGAGATATCTGTCTGGACAGTTCCGATACACCCCCAGATACAGCTTGCTTTAATTGGACCATCATGGATTTACTCTTTCTCCTCAAGATTATCAGGTTTAACACTGGGTCACACAACACCCAAGTCAATGATTGACTCTCTTAGTCTTCAAGGGAATCTCTTGAGAATGATCTAAATCAAAGCAATCCAGGTTGCTGGCAGAGCTTTGCTCCTTTTGCCTGTAGGACAGAGTTTCTCTGTTTCTTGTTGAGCGCGATCTCTTTGTGTTTAGAAGCCTCTCTCTAGTCTTTTCATTTAGTCATTGTTATCTCAGAACCATAAATGACTTACCCAGTCCTTCTCAGATTTGTACTCTCTCTGATTTCTTCAGCTGCATCTCCCTGCTTCCAATGGGAGAAAGGCATCTGCTTTTGACTCCTGTGATTAGGTGGGATCAACACAGACAATACAGAATAATCTTTCAATTTTAAAATCTATAATTTTAATTTCACCTGTGAAATCCCTTGTAATGCAACCACAGGTCCCCGGGATTAGGTTACAGACACACGCTGGAGAGCTATTATTGTGCTTACCTCAAATTTCATTCAAGGTGAAAGGGATCAGCACTTAAAAAGCTAGGTGACCCAATCTCATTCACATCTAAACATACAAGATCATTCCTCCTTTACTGTCAATTAAATCAACTTGATGCATGATTTGTCTAGTCCTGTAACTACCATACTGAAACTCTGGCAGAAATGATTCTACAAAGGAGGTTAAAGGAGGTTAAAGGAGGTTAAAGGAGGTTAAAGGAGGTTAAAGGAGGTGGTGCTGGGTGGTCATGGCTTCATTATTATTATTATTATTATTATTATTATTATTATTATTATTATAATTTCTTCTTCTTCTTCTTCTTCTTCTTCTTCTTCTTCTTCTTCTTCTTCTTCTTCTTCTTCTTCTTCTTCTTCTTCTTTTCTTCTCTTCTTCTTCTTCTTCTTCTTCTTCTTCTTCTTCTTCTTCTTCTGACTGTTCCTGATCTACAGAGTGATGGGCAGGATCAGATGTCATGGAGTCCTCTTGTCTAAAGAAGGTTTAATGAGACTTAACAGTAAATAATAATGAATCCAATCTTTATTGGCATTCTCATACCCCTTTAAAAAATTCAAAGTTCTTGTTCATTCTCTTATACATTTTTATTAATCATTCCATTTGTTTACATCTCAAATGATATCCCACTTCCCAGTCACCTGCTCCACCAACCCCACATCCCAAAATATCCCACTTCTCGGTTTCCCCACCACCAACCCCCCCATCCTACATCTGCCCTCCTGCCCACTTTACCTTTATGAGAGTGCTCCCCCCATCCACCCACACTCCCCCACCCTACTGATCTTCTTATACTTTAAATGTCTACCTTTACAATTTATCACTGTTATCTGGAAGCCCAGGTGTGTGCCTCACTAGAAGAATATTTGCTTACCCTTTGTGGGTTGCTAAGTTGGATCCCCAGCACTATAAATATATAAACATATAAATAGTTTATTAATTAAGAGAGTGTAGGTTTTTGACAAAGTTTTATTATTCTTAGATGTTTTGAATGGGTATGTGCGTCTCCATACTCCATGAGGATCTTCAGAGGTGAAAGAGAGTGCCAGGCATCCTGGAGCTGGATGAGTAGGAGATTGTGAGCTGTTTGACATGGGTGCTGGAAACAGAATTCGAGTCCTCTGAAAATGCAGTAAGTGCTCTGAACTGCTGATCTATCTCTCCAGCCTTGTACATTTTAAAAATAAAATTATTATATTATTTCTTAAAGTTGTACAATGGAACCGAACCAAATTACTACATACTTTGAATAATCTCTTTCAAATAAATGTTTGTAAACATGTTTTCTTTCGTTTTTAGCAATTTTGCCCTAAATCATATTTTATCACTTATGAATTTAAAATTTTATTTTATTCAGTATTAGTTTTATTATTCTGAAAACAGGTTAATTAAAATATTCAAGGTATTTTGAAAATTTTGTGATTATGAAGCTATAGAACTCTAAACTTTTTGAGATAATAGTATAATTACATAATTTCTTTTGTTTTCTCTTTCCAAATAATCAAATATAACCTCTATTCTCTCTCTCAAACTCATGACCCCTTTGTACCTGTTGTGGCACTCGTATCTAGAGTATACACACACACACACACACACACACACACACACACACACACACACAGATAAATACAACATGTTTAGTCTATATGATGTTACTTGATGTATGTTTTTAGGGCTGATGGTTTGGTATTAGAAAATCTATTGATGTACTCTTCAGTGGGAAAGACTATTTCCCCTCTCTTAGCTTTCTTTAGTTGCTAGTAGGTTTTTGTCTAGTGCTGAAGTATTATGATCTAAGAGTATTTAGTCTTATGTACCATTGCAACTGTTAATAAATCTTTGGTCTAAACACCATGCTTAACATTGATTAATTGTTAAAATATCATGTTGATCATGCACTATGTTGATAATCAAATGAAAATTTAATAAACAAGTGGTTTTATTTTCATACCCATTGATGTGTATTAAAGAATATTAAAATATCATGTCATTTAAAATATATTTATACCTTTGTAGATAAAATAACTCAATAATCCCAGCCTCACAATCTTAGAAAAAAAATATAAAAGATTTTGTTAGAGTAATGCCATTTAAATCTGTTGCACAAGGTAAAATTGAAACCCCATAGTGTTTACCATTCTATATATCATTCTATACTGATTTGTCACTCACATTGGTTTTTCCACTATTGAAAGCGAGAGGTGAAAATGGAAGTAATTTCACTTATGAAAGGATTTCTCACTTTACATCAAAAAGACATCCTAAGTCTTGTCAGTTGGCAATCATATCTGTGAATCTGTTACTAGAGGACTTTGTTTAACCAAGCAGGCATGTTATAAATTAGGAACGTGGGATTTTATTGTTCTTATTATTGAGGGTATCTTTGGCAGCTTATTTCTCCCTATTTGATATAGTCCTTCTATTGAGCATTGTTGTGCAAGATGAAGAGACCTCCTGATGGAAACTCTGTAATCATACTACTTCTAGCTGCAGCCTTGATGGGCCATGCCTTCCCTATAGAGAGCTGCTGTTCTAAATAACTTCTCTAACACTCATCATATCTGGTCACTAAGCCAGACAGGATTGTTAGTATTTCTAGATATAATTCCAGTAGTGTACCATGGGATAGGACAGATATGACATGATGCTAAAGCAAAGAAAGAGGTGACTTTATTTGCAAAGCCAGCTAGACAAGAGATTGGAAGTTTTGAAGTCCATTTTGATAATCTGATTAAGGAGTAAAATGTACTTTATTTGTGTGTGCATGTGTGTCTTTATAGTATAAATCATTTTATATAATTTCTCTATATAGCGTATATACACATATGTAGTTATTCATATTTTATATAGGGTATTGATGGGTGCTCACTTACCAGTAGATATCTTCTAGCGGGTTAGCCTGATAATAAACATGGCTGATTCTAATTGTCTAGCCCAAGATGCTTCCTTGTACTTTGAATTTCAAGAATAAAAATTTTTATTTACTAGAACAATTCTCTTCCCTGATTAGTTTGTACATAGTACAGTTGCTTATACATTACGTAATGGGCAGGCAGGAAGGGTAGCTGCTACAAAGACCTCTTGTTGACTAACAAACTTAAAGTATTGAAAGAAAATACCTTTATTGTTCAACATTAGTGGTAATTATTGATCTGCTTTCCTGTAATGATAGGTTTGGGTCATTGTATTGGTTGAGGCACTAGAAGGTCTATATCTATAGATTGCAAGACATAGACATGAGTGATAGAGTTATAGATACACAGATGGTGAAAACATGTTATTTTTTTTTTCTTGCTTGGTTGTAGAAGATGAGAGATGCCATGACAGACTATCTACAAGATAGAAATGCTGATAACCAGTGTAGCACAATCCAACTGCAAACCTCTCAAAAGTAGGGAAGTCAACTGTGGAATTCTTCACCTGAGGCCCCAAATCTAAGAACTTAGTTTAATTTCTGGAGTACAAAAGGCAGCAAAGGCCAGCCTGGAATTCTAATGGCCATGAATGGAACTGTGTGTCCCTGACCCAGAAGCGAGCGGTTGGCCTCTCTTTTGCTCTTGTTATGTCCGGCTGAGCTGCTGATTGGACAGTGCCTGCCTTCATAGAGGTCAAATCCCTTACCTAGATCACCTAGAAGCATCCAAGCTGTGGCGGCTTTGAGCATAACTTTCTCTAAATCTTGGGCTACTCATGGAAATTATCCACCATTTAGCCAAACTGATTAGACAAAGCATTCAAAATTCATTTACTCTCTGTACAAAATTAAGGAACTTTCATTTTATATTAAAATTAAGATAATATTTTAAAGTCCTTTATAAAAGTAAAATATTAATTTTAAGACAAATACAATAACAGTGACTACTAACTGTGATTAAGACAAATGTCAAGTAAATATAATTTATCCATTTAAAACTTATAAAAAGATAAATTAGTATGTCACTTATTAAAAATTAAATAATAAGGCTTCATGCGTATAGTAGAAAAATATTTAAGAAGTGACAAGTTTGAAAAGCACTGTAATTTTGGGTAATTTGAATGTTTATTTGATTCAGGTTAACTTCTTAAAATGAAGAAATATAATTGAAGTATAAAAACTACAAATGAAAGTGTTTTAAGCACAAATCCAGCAAACTTTGATTACAAAGTCAATGAACATATTTTGATCTTTGTTACTAATTGGCAAATTTTTATTTATATTGAATATTATATTGAATATTTTATAAGAGAAAATGAAATATTTAGTTTATTTGGAATAAATAGTTATGATATACTTTCATCAAATAATTTTTCCTAAAGTATAAGTGATATGTAGCAAACATGAGTAAAATTATGATAATGCTTTACCAGTTCTATATAGAATATATAGAAAACTTCCATATAGAATATATAAAATGTTTTCACATATTTTGTAATCTTATAAAACATCCTAGTTACAATGAAAATACTCAGCCTTAATAATACCTACCTATTTGGCTTTTGGATGACACTTTTTTTCTTTTCAGTTAATGACAAGTACTATTTTAAATGTTTAGAGGGTTGAAAAAAATCACTCTCTTTAGGGTAGATCTAGTTTTTATAGTCCCGATGTTCTACAAACTTTGGCAGGTAGCTTTTCAAAGAGAAATAATATAAGAATTATTTTCTTTTTTGGCTGGGCAGTGGTGGTGCCCGCTTTTAATCCCAGCACTTGGGAGGTGGAGGCAGGCAGATTTCTGAATTTGAGGCCAGTCTGGTCTACAAAAGTGAGTTCCAGGACAGGCAGGGCTATATAGAGAAACCCTGTTTCGAAAAACAAACAAAACAAAACAAAACAAAACAGAATTATTTTTAAAAGGATGTGAAAGTGTTAGGAAAAAGAAAAAAATCCTTATAACAAATTGTAAATTTTGAAAAGCCAACAAAAGCCCAACAACAATTATTGATGTGCTATGGTATTTTCTTTAATTAAATGACTATATTCCACACATCTGTACTGATATGCTATGGTGTTCTTTTCAATTAAATGACTGAATTCCATACTTCTGTACCGATGATTTATTAATTGTTGTCCATAAACTTTTTGATGTCTTCTTTATACAATAAAAATTTGAAATATATCATTTTTTTAATATAGAGAAAACACATTTCTTAGTGGTGTTAACAAATTGTGATGTTCAAGCAACTTACTTCCATGGTTTTATCAAAACACAGAATTGGTCTTGGTAGATGGCTCACTGGCTAAAGTGTTTTCTAGTCAGATATAAGGACCTGATTTCAGATCTCCAGGACCCATGTAAAGCTGGCTCTGATACTTCATGTATCATAATTAGCAGCAACTGTTACCTTGTCAGAAACTTAGAGTCTCCGAGGAAATGGGAACATCAAATGAAGACTTGCCCATATCAGTCTGGTCTATGGCCATGCCTGTGAACCATTTTATTAATTGTTAGAGAAGCTTTGGCCCACTGTGGATATTGTCATTGTTAGGCAGGTAGGAATGAACTATATAAAAAGTGTGCCTGAGCAAACCGGAGGAAGCGAGTCAATACACAATGCCTGATGTGGTTTCTGCTTTACTTCCTCCTTTACTTGAGTTCCTGCATTTGCCTGCTTTGATAATGGATTGTAACATGCAGTCTAAATGAACTGTTTCCTCCCCTTTGCTTTTGATCATGTGACCTGAACCAACAGGAATAAAGATCCAGAATGGTGAAGTGTCAAGTGGAAAGACTGGAGATGAGGAATAAAGGAGATAATAAATAATTGACAAAATCAATATCTGGGACCAGAAGATCTAGACTTAATTGATGACTTATATCCAGCAGATTTATTAAGGTGTACAGCATGTAGTGATCCTCTACTACTTTGTGTGTTGTTCTTTCTTCTACCCTTCTCCACACTTTTTCTACCCTTTCAACCCCCTGACACTAGATAAGAGAGAGAAAAACAAAAAGGGGGAAGGGGTGATATTACCCTTAGACTACTTCCTGCTGATTAGGGGTGTCAAGTTCTTTGGGGGCAAGGTTGAACTTCACTGTCAGGATATTGAATTTCTTTCTTTCTTTTTTTTTTTCTTTCTTCTTTTTGCATGACTACTTAATAAACCACAACTCACAATAGCCACCAACAACTGAATAATGTAACCACGTTAATTGATTGCTAGCTCCCTTTCCCTTGCTTGGAATGATTTTATATGTTCTTGATTTTTAAGTGAAAACCGGACACACGTGAAAGTGCACATATGGACCCAGAAGGTAGAACATTACTCTAAGTTTGACCAGGTAATTTTGTCTTTTTTTCCTTTATATGTTCTCCCTCCCTTCTTCCCTCTCTCCCTTTCTCCCTCCATTTGTTCCTCCCTACTTTTTTTCCTCCCTCCCTCTCTTCTCCCTTCCTCTCCTTTCCTACCTTGCTTCCTTGCCTATTTGCCTTGTAGGCTTCCTGACTTCCTTCTTCCCTTCTTTCTTCCACATCTACCTGTTGGACATAGTACTGGTGAATCACTTCTCAAGATTGCCAGTAGAAAACAGTGGAAATAATAGAGGTTGGAGAATGATAGACAAAGATTAAGAAATCAGTTATGTAATAGTTTTCTTTAGGGAAAAAAGTTCTCTGAGAGATTTTATTTTCCCTAGAAGAGGTCATGAATTTGAGAACAATGGATAAATTCGAGAGAAAGATGTAAAAATGCTGTAAATACAATATTTTTATGTGAAATTCTCAAAAATAATAAAACAACATAAAATAGCATAGGCACAATATGCAGTACTATTCAGTCATAAAAATAAAGAAATCCTATTGTATGTAAGACAACCTAAAAATACATTGCTTTTGTGACAAATTATATAGTAAATATTTTCAAGTTTGTTGCAGCTCTCTAAAGCAATTAATCAACCAGATAATTCTGTGATGGTAACTACAGACATGAATCAGAGAATAGGGTGGCCACAAGTCAAAAACTCATTTAAAAGAAAATTGGATTTGACCCCTGACACTAGCTGCTGACTGATGGCAGCTTAGATTTTTAACAGGTTAACGACAAGTGTTGTCACAGGCCATCATTTTGAAGTTCTTCAGGGAGAGTAACAGAAGAACATATTAAATGTAAATCACTGTGTACCCTGGTGACTTTCAAAAAGCTTTGCACCAGGATCTAAGTTGACCTTGTAGGAATGTGTTTAAACAGAACATGAAAACGTCTGTAGATGTGGCATAAAGTTTCATGTCAGACAGAATGTATCACAAGTCAGTAGCATTCAGTCAGCACCTATGTTAAAATCAGATTTGGACATTGTTAATGCTTTTCAGCTCTTGCGTGGTTCATACTGCCGGCCTCCCAGTACTCAGATTTGATATCAAGTCAGAGCTATAGATCATTTGTGAGGAAGTCTTGGAGGATTCCTTATCCACCAACTGGAGTTATGTTTATCATAACAAAATAACCACATTGACTAGAATAGGATAATGATTCCATAGAAAAGCCTGCTGTGAATTAAAAGCTCATATGGGCAGCTGAAAGAAGAAGAGAGAGGAGATACTGGTAGAAATAACTAACCAGAACCATGATGAAAAGAACTGTAATCCAGCAGAATTTTCAACTCTGATTGAAATCGTGCCAGATGTCCCAGCATGACTGGGATTGGAAAAAAACATCTATATTCCAATGAACCAGCTGGCAACCTATTCAAAACAGAGTTTAATCTAACCTCAAACCAAGGAAAGAGTGGCAAACAGCCCCATATGCTTGAGATGGTAGCAAGAGGTGCTCTGTGTCCTTGGCACAGGACAGATGTCAATCCAGTCTTAGGGTCTTCTTTGCCCCAAATGTGAACCAGGAGGTCATAGTCACACACACACAAAAAAAAAAATACTTCCTGTCCTCTTTTGAGGCCTTTTGGGCCTGAAAGGAATGGCTAAATTTCCAAAGATGCTTGCCATCATGAGTATTTTGGAAAGGTTTTGTGATCTGAAACTGGATATACAATTGTTTGAATTAACAAGAAAAATATTGAAACAATGTATTATATTCTTACAGGATAAATAATTGGTTCATAAATTCAAATAAGCATTATTAAATTCTCATTATAATGAAGAATGTACAGACACATGCTTGTTTACTTTCACATTTTAAAGTCCTTTTTCTCATTACATTTTCCACATGTGTGTGGGTTTGTGTGTTTGTGTGTGTGTGTGTATATGCATTTGTGGGGAGAGGAGGCATATATGTTGGTGCTTGCACATGTGGAGTTCAACGATTGATATCAAGAATCATTCTCTATGGTTCTATTGCCATTCTACCTTGTTCACTGAGGCAGGATCTCTCAATCAAACCCAAAGCTCACTGATAAGGCTAGTCTACTTAGCAACTTGCTCTGAGAATCCCATCATTGTCGTCCAAGGTTGGCTACCACAGCCAGCCTTCCACACCCACTTGGCAGCTATGTGTTTTCTGGGAATCTATACTCTGATAATCAGACTTATAAGAGCAAACACTTTAACTATTGAGCCATCTCACAAGCCCTATGACTGATTTTTAGAAACCGAATCTTGGGCTGGTGAGATGGTCCAGTGGTCAGAACATTAGCAAATCCTCCAGAGGATCTGGGTTCAATTCTCAGCACCCACACAGTGGATACTTGGGGATCTGACACTCTCTTCTGGCTTCTGTGGGTACTCTGTGCACATGGCATACAAACATAAATACTAGCAAACACCCGTAAATAAAAAGAAATAATAAAAAGTCTCAATTTTAAAAACCTAAATGTATTTAGTCAGTTAGAATCTATGTTCTCTAATTACAAAATATTAACCATTGCAGAATCAAATCTGTAAGCTTCATACAGATCTGGCAACTTACTAACATGCATTGAACAATTGTTCCATGTCGATTATTAGTTTTGTAGGCCAGCTTTCCATTCCTAACAAATATCTGAGAAAATCAGCATATAAAGAGAAAAAAATTTTTACACAATGGTTCATGGCCTGATCCATCTTAATTGACACAGTCCAATTTCTTCTGAGAGGAAAAATCCTCAATAGAGCTGCCTAGATCGGGTTAGCATATTGGTGGGGAATAGGGAATTGAAATATGTTGGCCTAGACCACTGTGGATAGCACTATTCCCAGTGAAGTTTGTCCTGGGCAACATAAAAAAGCTAGCTAAGCATGAGCCTGTAAGCAAGCAGAGAGCAAGCCTGAAAGCAGTACCTTATCTCCATGATTTCTACTTCAAATTCCTGTCCTGAATTCCCTCACTGGTGGATTGGGACCTAGAAGTAAAGGTCAAACTTTTTTTTTTTCCTTCCTCAAGTTGCCTCAAGTCATTAATTTATACAGTTAAAGAAGACTAGAGCAATCTGTAAGTCCTTTTTGGGGAGTCTGTGAAGAGGAAGGGGATGCATGATAAAGTTGCCTGCTGCACCAGAGAACAAAGTAGAGAGAACAAAACCTAGGCTGTGGTCCACAGTGCATCCTAGAACATGTCACCAATGACCTGAAGACCTCCATGTAAGTTCCATTACCTCCCGAGAACTCTGTGAAGCATACTTTAGTATAAGAATGGTAGAGGACATCAGCTTACCCAACTGTAGCACAGTGGTGACTGTCTTGATGCTTGTGTCATCTTTACACATGGGTACTTTGCTATAATCATGTTAAAGATGAAGTGGAGAGTTATATAACAAAATATATAACCTTCTATGTCATTGTTTACAGAGCTGGACACTGGAGAGCTAAGATTTACATCCTGGAAATTTGGCTACATAAACTTCAGGACCAATATCAGGGTTGCTTGTTAAAACGGGTGCTTCCTCTTAAAAGGCTTGAATTAGATAACCTAAGTTGCTTCCATCATGTGCTTCAAACGTGTTTTACTTGACAAGGTCGGGAAGCAGAGTTATGCACCTAATCACAATAGATACTCAGAAAGACCATCCCTGGGGGCAAAGAAAAGCTTTATGCACAGCCTGCTCATAATCTGCTTCATGTCTGCTTCAGCCTCTGACCCCTCCCAGCATTTCACAAGATAAAACTTTTGTACTTTAAATTTTTATCCACACACAGGAGCTTTCAATGACCTATGCTGGTTTGGTTTTTGTCAGCTTGACACAAGATAGAGTCATCTGGGGAAGAAAAAAAAAAAAACTGAGAAATTCCTCCAGCATACTGTCCTGCAGGCAAGATTCTAGAAGCATATTTTTGGATTGATTTTGAGGCAAGGCCCAGACCACTGTACATGATGCTACTCCTGGGCAGGTGCTTCTGGATTGTTCAAGAGATCATGCTGCATAAGCTTTGGTGAGCACACCAGTAAACAGGAGTCTTCTATGACCCTTGCTTGAGTTAGAGCACTCAAGTTTTGTTTCTGAGTTTTCCCTTTTGGTGGACTATAAACTATAAGCAGAAATAAATCTTTGGCTTCTCTGGGGTCATCATCATTCTCAACTATCATAGCAAGAGAAAGCTAACCTAGACATGGGGCATATACATTTTTGTGACTTGATTCGCTTTCCTTTCCTCTGTACTGGTATAAACTAATCTGAATGCTGAACTTCAAAACAGGATACAGAAATTGAATTTGATAGAGATATACAAAGGAAAAGGAAGACAATAGCATGCGTGTGTGTTTGTGAGTGTGTGTGTGTGTGTGTGTGTTTGTGTGTGTTTGTGAAAGAGACAGAGACAGAGAGAAAGAGAGACAGTGAGAGAAGAGACAGAAAGATGAGGGATGGGGGAGAGAGACAGGGGGAGGGGCAGGGAGGGGGCGGGAGACAGATAGAGGGAGGGGGAGGGGGGAGGGGGAGAATTTGAATATTTGAATGTTTTACAGATGAAAAGTAGCTTCTCTGGACTTGGACTATTGAAAGTAATTAATTGAAAAGTCATCTCTTCAAATAAATCATCCACTACTCCCTCCAGTTATAGATGAAGAGCCTTTTACAAGTCCTAAATAAAGCATGTATGAATAACCCTCTATTCCCAGTGAAAGGAAAGAATCTGTCTTGACTCTTACTACTTCTGGTGGTTACATAAAGGCATTTCTGGTTTGTGACTAAATCCCTCCAATCCCTGAATTGTCTCCATTTTATCTTCCACTTCACAATTTATTTTTTACAAAGACACTACTATAGAATTCATAGCTCACATTAATCTATTATAATCATATTCCAAGTTACCATTATACAGACAGCTGCTAATACCCTTATTCTGAATATGGCATCATTCTGAGCTTCTGGGAATTGGGTCTTTATCATATGTTCTTGAGATTCAATTGAATCTACTGCCAAAATAGTTACAGTTAAAGGAGTTGTTTCTTTTGTGAAATGATGTTAGATGTGTTTGTGTGGACATGTATTTGTGGACAGGTTCTATGTGTATCTGCCTAGCTTGGATCTGGTACCTTCTCTAAAAGTTCATTGGCTAAAGGTTGTTCTGAAGCCCATCACTCTTGAGAACTGGCAGAATCTTTAAGGTGTGGACACTTTTGGCAGGAAGTTATGAGACATGTTCTATAAGGATATATTATGATATCACCTCTTCCTTCTTATCTTTGCCACCTAGATACCATAAATTGTGTAGCTTTGGTTTGCCACACACTGTCGGTCATCTCAGTACTCAGGCTTCAAAGCAACAGATGAACTGAACCTGGTCTGAGGCTTCCAAAACTGAGTTGAAATAAACTTTTCTTCTGATGTGACTCATATAGTCACATGATGCATGTAGTCGGTGATTGAGAGCTGGTAGAGTATTACACTTTTGGAATGATACAGTTATGTCTCTCGGGAGACTGACATAGAATGATTGCCATGAGTTCAAGGGAACCCTGGGCTACCTAGTGAATTCTAGACTAAGCATAGTGTGAGACACTTTGGAGAAAGAAAAAGAAAAAAATTGCCCACCCAATATTAGTTTCTCTTTATTTTAATTATTTTTATTTTATGTGTATATTTGTATATCTGCACACATATTTGTATCATGGGGTCAGAGTGGAGTTACAGGTATTTATCAAACACTATGTGGTCACTGGGAATCGAACTTTGGCCCTCTGCCAGAGTAGCAAGTGTTCTTAAACTAAACAAAACTCTCCAGGAGTTATTTTTTAAAGGTGTCAAGAAATCCCAACTTGGAATGACTAGAGAACAGATTCAATTGTTATATGATGTTATCTTTGGCTTATATATATTTAACATTCAAGTAACTCCCACTTGTGGACATTATGCACAGGAACTACTTAATTCATTTTCTGAGACTTAAGTTATACTTTATTCCACCAGAAGTTCAATATTTATAGTCCGTCCACAACGCAACTGTCTCCTGTACATGCTTGGAAGTGGAACATTTGGCCATATTATCTTCAGTAAATGCTGTGGACTGAATGTCTCCTATAATCCCATTTTTTTGTGTTGAAGCCTTAATCAGAAAATTGATGTTTCTTTGGTGTCAGTCCTTGGGGTGTCAGTTATGAGTGTAAATTCCTTGTGATGGAGTTAGAGCTCCTGTGATGGTGGCTCAAGCCTGTAACTTCTGCACTAGAGATGCAGAGGCAGGAGAATCACCATAAGTTAAAGGACAACTTCAGCTATGTAATAAGTTGCAGTATAGCTTGGGATATAAGTTGAGGTACTTAAAAAAAAAAACATAACAAAAAAAAACAAACTACCAAAAAAAAATCATATTGGTTGGTTAGAAAAACCTGAATCATATAAAGAGTTGTAGTAAGCTATATTCCTCTAAATCAAGAGTCGTTTTCTGCAGATGGATGATGGCATCTCTGTACTCAACTTTGGACAGTGATGAGATAGATAATAGGCTGCTTGTGGATGTCATTCTGCTAAGACGGGAGAGGTTGGAGCTAGCATGCAGGTAGGTGTTCTTTCCCTCTCACCGTGCCACCCCTTCTCCTCTGGAACACTCCTTTCGTTCCATTGCTTTTGTACATCTCAAATGTATAATTGAAGAGTTCCTATGGGAATTGCGTGGAGATTGAAAGATGAAGTGGATTTATACACATTACTGACTCATCACTGTAACAACAGGAGTTATAATACCCAGGCTAAATAAACTTTTTCTTTAATTACGTTTATATGTGGATACATGAAAGGCAATATGTTGTAGCCAGTCCAGTTTACCATGTAGATGCCTCCTGTCATTTCTGCTGACTGGTAGTGGGATGAAGTTGTGTGTGTGTGTGTGTGTGTGTGTGTGTGTGTGTGTGTACTTGTTCTTAGATTATGCTTATTTTCAAACCCTACAGACTACCAAATTCTCCTGGTACATTCCAACCTATGATTCTCAAGGTAAAAGTAGAATTATAGTGAGGGAGAAAGACCTTTATATAAAAGATGTGTGGGACTGCAAGCTGGTACAACCACTTTTGAAATCAATCTGGCCAACATATAACAAGGACACCTGCTCTACTATGTTTAAAGCAGCCTTATTTATAATAGCCAGAAGCTAGAAACAACCCAGATGTCCCTCAACAGAAGAATGGATACAGAAATTGTGGTACATTTACATAATGGAGTACTACTCAGCTATTCAAAACAATGACTTCATGAAATTCAAAGGCAAATGAATGTAACTAGAAAATATCATTCTAAGCAAGGTAACCCAGACACAGAAGAACTCGCATAGTAAGTATTTGCTAAGTGGATTTTAGACTAAAAGCTCAGAATACTCATAATACAACCTGCAAACCATATGCAGATTGAGAAGAGGGAAGACCAAAGTATAGAGGTTTCAGTCCTATATTCAGTTCCTATAGGAAACAAAATAATCACAGGCAGTAGAGGGAGGGAGAACCTGGGAGGGAAAAAGGAGCAGGAGGGAAAAAGAGGGGTAGGTTCTGGTATTGGAAGGGACAGGAGAGAAGTATGGAAGGTCAGAAATTTGAATAGAAAAATGTAGCAGTGGAGGGGATGGCGAACTGTGGGTAGCCAGTAGAAAGTCCCAGACACCAGGAAAGCTAGAGGATCCCAGGAGCCAATGGCAATGATTTTAGCCAAAATACCCAACAAAAAACAGATACAATCTGTAGAGACCACCTCCATTAGATAGGCACAGCCCCCAGTGAGGGATAGGGCCACCCACTTATCTCAAAAATTTTCACCCAGAAATGTTCTTGTCTAAAGGAAAGGCAGGGACAAAAAATGGAACAGAGACTGAAGGGAAGGCCATCCAGAAACCTCCCCACCTAGGGATCCATCCCATCTACAGACACCAAACCTTCATATGCCTTATGCCAAGAAGCTTTTGCTGACAGGAACCTGA
This sequence comes from Mus minutoides, assembly GCA_902729485.2. Taxonomy (NCBI): domain Eukaryota; kingdom Metazoa; phylum Chordata; class Mammalia; order Rodentia; family Muridae; genus Mus; species Mus minutoides. The sequence continues at coordinate 128,883 of LR751279.1, forward strand.
TATGGCTATTCACTAAGAGGTTCTACCAGCATCTGACCAATACAGATGCAGATACTCACAGCCAACCATTGAACTGAGCCCAGGAACCCCAATGAAAGGGTTAGGTGAAGGACTGAAGGAGCTGAGGTGATTGCAACCTTGTAAGAACAATATTAACTAACTGGACCACCCAGAGCTCCCAGGGACAAAACCACCTACCAAAGAATACAGGTGGAGGAAGCCAGGACTCCAGATACATATGTAGCAGAGGATAGCCTTATCTGACATTAACGGGAGGGGGAGAGTCGTGATGCCCCAGCATAGGAGGATGCTAGAGTAGCGAGGCATGAGTGGGTGAATGGGTAGAGGAGCACCCTCATAGAAGCAAAGAAGGGGTAGAGTGGGGAATTGGATGGTGGGTTTGTGGAAGGGTAACTAGGAAGGGGAATATTATTTGAAATGTAAACAAATAAAATGATTAATAATAAAACAATAAGAAAAAGAAGATATAACCTTATGGAAGGATTTGGGACATTTAAATTGTCATTATTCTTTCAAAGGTTAGCGGACTTTGAGATTTCATGTCTTGAAGAGTCTTGAGATGAGTAAGAAGCTTTATAAAGAAATCCCAAGTTCACTGATAGCTTACATAGCAGCCTCCTTTATAATTATATTGATGTAACATATGAGATATAACTGATCCATCCCTCTACTTCTTAGTTTTTCATTCCATTTTACAGAGAACAAATATATGCAGTTTAGTGAATAGAAGGGTGTGCTTCTTAGAGATAAACTTTGCTGCAAAATTATCTTTTCAATTGTTAGTTGCTTTGAGATATAGTTCTGGAACGTTCTTTGTAGCTCAGTATGATCTTTGAACTTGTCATCTTTATGCTTCAGATTCTGGAGGGGCTGAATCTACAGGTGTGTGTATCACAAAGCTCGCATTAAAATCATCTTATAGGAGTTATTTGTAAGGGTGATACTTATCTAGGATTAACTAAAACCAAAGGTTTTTTTGAGTACCTCCAAGTAATTAGAAAGCCTGTTGTCTCTTTATGAGAAATTGATTGCCTGTGTCATTACAATCACTCTTCTGCTAGAAAGAGGTAAATGGAATGGCATAACTTCCAGAAAGGAAGAGAGCATGGCTTACATATTTACAGAGTAGCTTTTGCATAGACTGGTCATCATGAATTTCATATACAATGAACATATATTAACTATTAATGAGGGAACCAGCAGGCTTGAAAATATTTAGGAATCACTCCGTGATGGTAGCCTTATTTTTTTTAATCATTGAATATGTATCCTTCTGCAACAGCATACATCCCAGTCATAGTTCCTTCCCAAGCTCTTCCCAGCTTCCCTCCACTTCTTCTCTTCCCAAGATCTACTCTGCCTGTTTTCTTTTCAGAAAAGAGGAGATTCGCCCCACCTCCCCCCACCCAAAGAAAGTCAAACAGAAAAAAAATTCCAATAAAACAGGGCAAAAGTCCTCAATCAAGGCTGGACAAGGCAACCCAATAGTGGGGAATGAAACTAGAGCAGACAAGAGTCAGAGACACACCCATTCTTATTGTTAGCAGTCTCATAAAAAAAAAAGCACACACACACACACACAAACACAAGCTAACAGCCATAACATATACACAAAAGACCTGGTGCAGACCCCTGCAGCCCTTTGCTTGCCTGTTCAGTTCTTATGAGGCCATGTGGACCCTGCTTAGTTGATTCAGCGGGTCTTATTCTCTTGGTGACTTCTATCCCCTCTGACTCTTACAGTTTTTTTCCTCCCTCTCTTCAGTATGGTTCCGATCTTCAGGACCCAATGCAGACCTCCAGTTTAGACTCTGACTCTGCATAATGTCTGGCTGTGGGTCTTTGTACCCGCTCCCATCTGCTGCTGGAGGAAGCTTCTCCGATGCTGACGAGGAAAGGCATCAATCTATGAGTACAGCAAACTATCATAGGAATCATTTCATTGATTTCTTTTTAAAGACCAGTCATGTTTGGTTCTGAGCTAGGTCCTATCGCTATTCATTTTCCAGTTCTGGCCAACTGAGCAGTGTCCAGCACTGACACTCTCTCATAAAGTGGGCCTCAAGTTTAATCATACATTGGTTGGCTACTCCCTCTAGTTCTGAGACACCATTGCCCCAACAAATCTTGCAAGCAGAATAGAGAGGGTCTCATGGCTGGGTTCATTTCCATAGCCTGCTTGTAAGAGAGTAGAACACAGGAGTGAAGGTTTCAAGCCTGCATCTTTCTACCTTCAATGAGATGAATGCAAGTTGTCCTCAAAAATGGGGCCCCTATTGGCAGTTTTCAGAAACCATCCTAGTATCAACCTTGGTTGATTAGAGATCTCCACCTGACCTCCTCGGCCAAAATCTCAACTGACTGTAGCCAGTCCCACCTGACTAAAAGTCTGACCTGACTACAAATGATGACCACTTCAGACTTCATAGCCTACATTACTAGGAGTCCTCTCTAAGGTCATCCCTATAGATTCTAAGAAGTTTCCACTGTACAGTTTCCATACACCCTCTCAAATACTGCCCACCCAAGTCTAGTTGTTTCTCCCTGTACTCTCTCCCTCTATCACCTCCAAATTATCCCATCCCCTCTTCTACCCTTGGTACACCCACAAAATCTATGCTATTCTCCTTCCCAGGGAGATTCACATTTCTCTCCTATAGCCCCACTCTTTAGCTAACCTCTCTGTGTCCTTGGATTGTTGCTTATCATATACTTAATGGCTAATATGTAAGTGTTGGGGTTCTGAACACAGACAGGCCTTTGTGTTTTGTGCTGGCATGGCAGGCACACTAACAAATAAGCTATAGCTCCAACCCCTAGTCTTTTAGGGTTTTTGCTTTGGTTTGTTGTTATTGTTGTGTTGTTGTGTTGTTGTTGTTGTTGTTGTTGTTGTAATTTTGGTCCAAGGTCTTGCTATATTAGTCTCCTGGGCCTCCCACTCCATTTATTGAAACTAGAGGTCTTCTTCACATAATGTATGCTGATTATATTTCCCTCCCTCTACTACCATCTACTCCTCAGTTTTCCTCCTGTCTGGATCCACTCCCTTTCTGTCTCTCATCAGAAAAGAACAGGTTTCTAAGAAATACAAATAATATATAACAAAATAAAATATAATAATACAAAATAGAACTTACCACATAGAAATTGGACAAGACAAACCAACAGCAGGAAAAGAGCCTAAAAAAAAAAGACACAAGAATCTGAGATCCGCTCATGCTCTCACTCAGGAATTCCATAAAAACACTGGCCTGGAAGCCATAGTATATGTGAAGAGAACCCAGAGCAGACCTGTGACGGCTCTGTGATTGCTGCTTCAGTCTCTAAGTCTCAGAGGTCTTAAAGTCATGATGCAGCTTTTAGTATAAAATCTATGAATTTAAAATGTCTATCAGCAGCATATCTTAATCAATCATATAATTCACTATTTCATTGGTTAAAATACTTTATGAAGAGCCTATTAAGTTGTTTAAGCATTGAGTAAATGGAATAAATATAAAGCTTTCATGTTTATAGTCTCTTCATAATAAAGTAAACCTAATCTTACAGTGTTCTAAAACTCTTTATAAACATATAAAACTTGCAATGTATACTTGCATTTTATAACTATTTTAAACTAATATTAAAAACTGACCCAAAGATTCATTTTGATTATGTAGATTTAAATTCTTCTGAAAAATATTTGTGAGCTTTTATTTTTGGTAAAAAAAAAAAAAAAAAAAACAAAACATGGATCTCTTTAAATATCTAGCATGCTTAAGATACTATAAACTTAGTTTTCTTATTTTTCTGGGACTCTGGGAGTATTACATTTATGCAGACACTTAACGATAACAGGCCTCCTTTGTTCCAGAATTAAGGAAATACTTGACCTCTCCACAAGAGACTTCAGTGGTTTTCTTCATTGTAGATAAAGATAAAGCTGCCATTGTACAAGCACTACACAGGCGCAGGTATAGGCCTCCAAAGCGAGTCCTGCAAAGTAGGGGGTTGTGGAATGCTTTATAAATTTCCATCAACTTTATTCATTTACAATGAGAATAACTAACATATTCAACTTAGATACAGTCATATTAGCACACCTGACCAAGATCCAACCACAGAGCACATATCAAAAGAAGAAAAAGAGGAGGCACCAGAAAATACAGTCAACAGCATGTATTTCTAATGTCCTGTGAGATTAACTCCCTGCATCACACACAGGATACTCATGCCAGCTAAGTTCATCTAAATAATGTTAAGGGAATTTCAAGCTCAAAAAAACCTGTAACTTAAAGTTTTAAATACATATATCCCAACATTTATTTAACTTTGTTTATAGAAACAGTGGAATGAGAAAGCAGAGATATTAAAACCTATGAGCAATACTGACAGCGCTGAAGACAGAATTGGAAATGTCCGTCCCAAACATTTCTAGGTTCAGTTTTGGTGGTATAGTGTTGAGCATAGATAGCTGCCTTCCAAACACATTTCTATGCTTTCGACAAGTAGGAGAAAATTTAGGAAGAGCCAAAATACTCTGAAGGAAAAGAGTAGCTTTTGATTGTTGAAACTATGAATTTGGAGCTACTAAGAATTCACCATTCTGCTTGTTCAAGGCAGTCTATATCACTGAGAAGGAGACAGTTATGTACACGCTAATAAAAATGGTTGAAGACATTAGAATGGGAATGCTTTTATCTTCAAAATATCTTCTTACAGGGAAAAAAAAAACTTGAAAGTGACTGGACAGGATAGTGTCTAGGGCAAATAGCCTTGGCTTCAATCTCCATTTGCCATCATAGCTGTTTCTAATTAACCCTCCTGGAATTTTTTTTTTGACAACTTAAATTCCATACTAAAAATGCTTATGAAATCTGTACAAGAAATCAGCTTTTAGTACATTTAGTTGCGGGTGGTAGGGGTGGGGGATGAAGTTACTGCTGTCAGAGTTGATACATTTTAATACATATCTTAATGCAATGGCTTTGATTCAAGATAACAACTCCAAGAGAATCTCGAGAAACACTGAGCACTGTGCCATGTTCACGTATTCACAGGCATCCCAGTACACCAGCAATCCACACAGACAAACCAACCCCAAACCTCTCAGACTTCTGCTTCTCCACTTTATTCCCCACCCCAGCCCTCCCACCACGCTAGGGCTTCTGATGAACATCTGCTATTTGTTTAATTGGATATAGTATCAGCCTAGTTCGAGAATTCGTGCGCCCTTTTTCATTCTTATCTCCTTCAACTCCTGACCTTGTTTGCCATGCTCTACAGAGATGTCAAAAATTCTTCAGCCCAGTCCTGCAAACACCTGCAAAGGTTCTGAGCTTGATTACAGACAGCTGGTGTTGATTGCAAAGAGTGCTGGCTTTTTCTTTTTTTTTTTTCACAGACTTTCTAACTGGTAGAAATTAGAATTGAAAGAGATCAGATGAGCCATGTCCGTTCTTGTCAGTCAATGTATGTCCAAGTTATTCTGTTCAAAGGATGGCATTCCAGCATTCCTAGGGGTGGGGAGGGGAGTTGTAAGGGAAGCCTCTCTTGTATTTACAGGCAACTGTAGGAAGTGCTCCTTTTGTTATCATAATCTTTCCCTTGCTAAATTTATACAATCTTTCCTCTTTAGATTTCGCCGTCTAATATTAAGCAATTCTGCTGCCCTGAATGTTATTATAGGTCCTTTTGCTCTTTGTAAACATTGCGAAGAGGCAACCTTATTCTAAAAACCCCAAAACGTGAAATGCTTCAATATCTGACACTTTTTTAACATATTGTCAAGATAGCTTAAATGGAAAATTCCACAGCATGAAAATTCATTTCATTCACAAAATGGTTTAAAATATAGCATAAAATTACCTTCATGCTATGAATAAGAGGTAGATAGAAAACATAAATGTAATAGTGCTCGCACCTAAGTCTCATCCTAAGGATACCTCCTTATATATCTGCAAACATTTTAACATTTTGAACAATCTGAAATCCTAACATTTACGGTCCTTATAATTGCAGATAAAGGATGCTCAAGCTGTATTATTTTCCCTTCAACATATCTATAGTGACATGGGAAGATGGGTTTTACAAACATGGGTACTTCTCTTTTCTTTATTCTTTGCCTCGGGATAAAGAAAATGTGCTCCAGCCTATGTGATAAATTTGTAACTGACCAAAATTCATAGTAAGTGTAAAACAGGATAATCAGAGCCACTCTGAACCTCTTAAAGTTTAGAGTCTTCTGGGTGGGTAGTTCCTAGCCTCAGTTAGTTTAATTTTTTTATGGCCTTTTCTAGGCAGTAAATTCTTCCTGTGGTTTGGTGGCATGGCTAAAGAAGGATTCTAAGGCTCTCTTGAGGTGCCTGTCTCCCACCGTGTTAGTCACTTCTCTGACTGTGTCGTTGATTTAACTCTGACATTTTTCTCATTAATGAAAGCCCTCTTCTGAACTGTGAAGTTTTCAGAGAATATCTTCATGTGTCCGTGAATCACACCAATGACTTAATTTCTATCCTGTGTCTAGTGTTCAGGAACATTTTTGGCTTCTCCACATCCTCTCAGCATGGAAACCTTTCAGAGAGCTCTGGTTAAAACTCTTTAGCTGCCCTGAAATAGACTTCTTAGAGAAAGAAACCAGAACAGAATGTTCACATAAAACTCCTAGAATAGATAATAATCATATTTAGCACTTAGATAGTAGATTTCATTCCCTGAATGCTTTACAAACAACTAAATAAACCGTTCAACATTTCATTAAATAGATAAGCATTAAATAAATAAGCGTTATTATCTCAGCACTCTGTTCCATAGAGGAAAAAAAAACTTTACTGGTTTATAACTGCAGTAAGTAGATTATTTCAGAATAGTTATTCTTACTCCCATGCGCCTCTGTAAGCATGACTCCAACTACCTGTTTGAATTTTCTTTTCTAGGGAACGAATTAATTGGTACTAGTGCTGGCCACTGAGGAAGTGCAGTCAGAACCACTTAGTTACTGAGAGTTGGGAGCCTGGGAAGTTTCCTTCATAGGATTGGCAAGATAAGGAAAAATAAATAAGCATGTGAAACCAATGAATAAAGGGAGGAAGGAGCTCTTTCAGAAACCTAGATTCCCCCCTCAGTCTTCTTTCTCAGGCTTTCAGGAAGACAGTCAAGCTGTCCCCAAAGCCTGGTGGAAGATGGCTTCTTGTTCACATTTGTAAACTTCAGAGGTTGCAACCTCTTCCACAGTGAGAAACATTGGTATTTCATCTCTTATTAGATCCTTGGAGGTATGCAGAGTCCCTACTTGACTGTACCAGCCTTTAGGGAAAATTTTAGTATATAAGCATTACTTGTTTCATTTCCGGCTGTACTTCTCCTTGTGAGCAAATATTTCATCTCTTCTTCTTCTTCAAAAAAAGGCATGTGATTCTAAGATCCTTAGGTACAGCTTGTATGCAGATGAGAGTATGGCACCAATTAGATATTCTGTTCTTTTATGGGAAGATGTATAAAAAAAATCGATTGTCATATATTCTTCCATGTAAACTGGAAGTCTATAGATGAACAGAGTCATGGTAAGTAGTGTGTATGTAATCGCTTCACCAACCTATTAAACTTGTCTTGGGTTTTGGGGAGTAAGGTGAATGGATTTTGATAGGATGACCAAAATTATGTGTTTGAGGTAGAACTATAGAGGTGGGACCCAAAAGGCTATTCGGGATCACTGTCACCATTACCAATGTCTGTAACAGATTGTCATCAGCACCTGCACTGTCACCATCATTTGGCAATGTTGTAATTTAAGAAGTTCATTCTTAGAGACCCTAGTCATAAACCTGGATGAATGTTATCTTCAATACTCATATATATATTTTTCAATTTCTGAAAAACTGTTCTAACCATATTCATAGCACTACAATGGGTTCTAGAGTTTGGAAATGATAATATGATGCTGCGACAGAATTAAACCAAAAACCCTGAAAGTAAGTCAGAATGCTTTCTACCAGAAAATGTGGGTCTAAGTAATGATGGGTTCCTTAGAGTCTAAAAAGTTTATGATTCCAGAAGTAGAGAGAAACTTTAGGAAGAGGCACTTGAGAAAATGGAGGCTTCAAAGCCTCATGAACTTCAAATCAAGTAAGTCCTAGAAACATGGAGGAGAGTGGCAGTGGGTAAGGGGGAAGTCACATGTTTAGGTTACCTGCCTCCATTCCGATTGGCAGCCTAAGATGGACCAAAAGGACAGTGGGAGGATTATCAGGCTGGGCTTGCTCTTCAGAGAATGGTGAGCACCAGAGCTCACCGCACTCCCTGAAACGGTGATTCCTATCACCTCTGTACCTCCCACAGAACACAGATAAGGAAGTAGGAGAGACTGAATTGCTAAAAATTTCCCAAACATGCAAAAAGTGAAGGACCGAGGAGTATCCAGGTTGTCAAAATATCTTTCATTTTAGAAAAAAAAAAAAAAAAGGAGGTTTGAGAGCGTGGATAAACTTTATAAGGCACTGAAGTTCAGAGTAGCTGGTAGATGCTTGGGATAAATGATACTTGTGAGTCATTCATTCATTATTTATGTGTTCTTCTCAAACATGTTTTTAAAGATTTGTGTGTCAGAGAGGGGGGTATGCTGAGGCAGGAGGAGAGAGTTTATATGTACCACATACATGTAAATGCCTACAGAGGCCAGAAAATGATACCAGAGCTCCAGGAACTCTCTGGCATTGATGTGGGTGCTAGAAATGGAACCTGAGTTTCCTGTAAGAGCACCGAGTACTCTCAAGTGCTGATCTGTCTCTCCAACCTTTAAATCGTATTTTGAATGAAACAAATATAATTAGATTTGAAAAGATAACCAATCTGTAGTTCTACTTGTAATGTGTGAGATTGGAAAGTAGATCAAGGTTACTGCTAATTCCTTTTTTTCCACAGTATTTACAATGGCAGGTTAGGATTTTCATCATATTGATCAAAAAACTCCTTAGAGATCAATGTTCTAATATCTAGTAATTCCTACTCTCTTGCATTTTATTATTTTATAAATATAATGGTTGTAATATAATTTTATTTTTATTTTGTGTCACTTTTTCAAAAGGAGAGAATCAAGACCCAGGAGCAATAGTTGGAAAGTATCTAAGTTTTTATGAAAGTCTCAAGTAATTTCAACAAACCAAGGATCTGTTAGCTTAGAGCTATGTTAGGAATTTAATTAGTATGCTTTTAATTTTTACAGTTTGAAAATTCTGCATAACTCAATTCAAAGTTAAGACATCAGTAAATAACTAAAAAGGTTCTGAGGTATGGTATAGACCATTGAAATTTAACAAATATAAAAACTTGAAAGTAGTCTAGTAGTTAAATGACCAGCTTCAAGATAAGAAACAAACATAGGGAAAGGGAAATGCAATGGAGAGTCTTCCATAGTTGAAGCTCAGCAGACATGGAATACCCAATGGAATGACTAATTATATGACTTTAAATCAGGACTGGGACAACAGTGGCTTGGTGTCACCTCATCATTACCTAGACAGATGTGGCATTAGTTCCAAGACAATGAGAATGGATTACTAGTAAAATCTATAGTACAGCAATAGGAATTAACCATGCTTATCTATGAACTACTAATCATATCATAAAAGCTCTAATATTTGAGCTGTAACATATTCTATTGTCAGGGGAGACAGAGATAATAGAGAATTAGCTGCTTATACAAGGCATATCGTTTATCAGCTTTAGTCATTTCCAAATGGATTTAGACTTTCTAATTTCATACCTATATTTTTCCAATCATAATAACCCTACTTTCTATACTAAAGCAGCAGGGCTTTGAATCAATCAGTCTGTTTAAATATACCAAAACCCCTTACCATGACCCTATTATTTCTCATTGAATTGAATTGGATAGAATATGGGTCATCTTTGCACCATACATCAAGAGGCCTAGATATTGAAGTTCAAATAGGACCTGGCTCCTGATGAGTGTGCCTTGAAGATATCTAACAGTTCAGGTCAGGGGGAGTTGGCCTCATAGGAAGGACTCCAGGACAGAAAGTGCTCTACACAGATAAAAGCTCATACCTCAGCAAGCCTGCACTGCCACATTTGCTAAATTTTTAGGTGTATATTTTAACCTTGATGCCTGCTAGGATATCTATTTTCTCTAAGCAATAATATATTTGCTTTTGTTTTGTTTTGTTTTGTTTTTTGGCTTTTTTTTTTTTTTGAGATAACATGTGTTTTTTGGACTTAATTTTGTTTAACCTAACATGATTAAGATTTTTTTTTTTTAAACTAAGATTTTAGAAATTATTGCAGTGTAAAACTTGACCACTTACTTTGAGCCTTCTAAAATGGACGAGTCTGATGGGTAACCCTACTGGAAAGGGCAAGGAGACTTTTCCCTTTGTAAGGGAATAAGTGCGTTTCTACAGAATCAACAGATTGTGACTGAATCACGGCCCCATGTTTCATACTCTTAGTCTTCTTAGTGCTTCTTTCTTAACTTTTATTATTATTAATCATTCTACTTGTTTACCTCTCAAATGATATCCTATCTCCACCAAGGCCTCCATTCCATGATATTCCACTTCCTGGTTACCCCTCTGACACCCCGCCCCCCATGGCACATCTGCCCTCCCCCTCCCTTTTGCCTGAATATGAATGCTCCCCCACCAACTCATACTCTCCCAACCTACTGCTTCAGCATTCCCCCTACTCTGGGACATCAAACCTCCCCAGTGTAGTCTCCCCCAGCCTTGAGCAGGCTGGTTCAGACCTGCTCTGCCACTGTCAGCTAGCCCACCTAGGGTGGAGTCTTCCGACTTAGATAAGGTCTATTGTCCTGCCAAGTCTGCAGCTTTCCTCCAAGATGCCACTACCTGCTGAGAGGCTGATCCTATTCTCAGGACACTATCCTGATGAAACCAGATCCTGGTGTGGTGAGGGATAGGAGGGATCCATAGTCTTTATAAGCTCAGACTCGTAAATAAACATTGGCCTTGATCAGAAAACTTGGTCTTGGTTCCTTATTTCTCTCACAGTCTCTCCCATACAGCCCCTAGCCTCCCTCTCCGGAACCCAGTTCATGTAGCTGCAGGTGGCTACAGCTGGCACCTCAGATGTGGGACCTGAACATGGAAGGACCAACTGGGAGAAACACTGTCTTGGTGGTGCTCCATAGAAAACAGAAGATGTATCCCTGCACAGTAAGCAACATACAGCATTAATGTTAGTGCTACAAATGTCACCTTTTGAAAGCTGTTGATCACAAGGGGGCAAAAAGGATACAGGCTAGACTGAGTCAGCATTGGCCCAGCACTGATATCAGCTAGGAGTTGACAGTGGAAAATAGGATTGAAAAATTCTTTTTTTTTTTTTTTTTTTAAATTTTTTTTTCTCTTTATTAGATATTTTCTTCATTTACATTTCACCTGTTATCCAGAAAATTTTCCCTTACCCTCCCGCGTCCCCGCCCTGCTCCCCTACCCACCCCATCCCACGTAATGGCCCTGGCATTCCCCTGTTCTGGGGCATATAGAGTCTGTATGACCAAAGGGCCTCTCCTCCCAATGATGGCCAACTAGGCCATCTTCTTCCATATATGCAGCTAGAGACATGAGCGCAGGGGGAACTAGTTAGTTCATATTATTCTTCCACCTAGAGGGTTGAAGACCCCTTCCGCTCCTTGGGTACTTTCTCTAGCTCCTACCTTGGGAGTCCTGTGTTCCAACTAATAGCTAACTGTGAGCATCCACTTCTGTGTTTACCAGGCACTGGTATAGCCTCCCACAAGACAAAATTCTAAACAGGCATTTGTCTGCAGTCAAGTACTACATCAGGTAAGAGGAGTAGGGCTTAAAATAATAAAATAAAATAAAAAGAGTAATAAAAAAAGGGGAGATGCTATATATAAATATATATATATATATCTATCTATATATATCTATCTATCTATCTATCTATATATATATATATATACACACAGATGACATGAGAGAGAGATCAAGAGAGAAGGAAAATGGATTTTAGAGCTCTCCCAGGGACAGAGAGAAATTGGGAGATATCCCCGCTTTCTGTCTGGCCCCTACAGGAACCATCCTCAGTTCTGGTTACATAAAGTTCTCTACCCTCTCTGTATTGTCTGTGTTTGGTGCACCAATATGTCCATGTGTCAAATTGTGTCTGTGTTTTTTTTTTTTTTTTCTTTTTTGTTGTTGTTGTTGTTGTCTGAATGTTGTTGTTTCATGTTGAAAAACATGGTTAAACTTTTTTCTTCTGGCTATCCATCTCTTGATTCAGTCTCAGTTTACACAGTGGAGGCTGATTAAAGTTGCCCCCGCACCTTAGCCAGGAGTCAAGCACAGCAGGATAGGTCCTGCTGAAAAACTGTTTTTAAAAAGTAATCTGTAGCTTCCTAGTTCTATGGCAAATAAGCTGATAGTTGTTTTTTCCTAGAAAATTCTCTGCAATTGTGATTATTGGGTTCAGCAATTGACAAAGTGCTTCTTATCTTGAAATTATAGCTAGAAAATGTAAAAATTCTTTGATTGGTCTAAATTTCTAAGATTTGTGTAGCTGTTTCATTTGGTTTCTGACTGGTCTTAAAGGTATAAATATGCTCTGCATGTCTTGGTCATAGAGTATTGGCTTATAAGTTATTGGGTATGATTAGAAATGTGTAACATAAGTAACAGGAAAGTTAGCTTAAAACTGGTAACTCAGGGCTGGAGTCATTTTAAACAACAGCATGTGACATGAACCAGCTCAGGAAACTAGGCCTCTAAGGATACATCTAAATTGGGATAATATGTAATTCTTTTCCTTGAAACTAGATTTATAAGAGATAAGACTTAAAACAATGTCTCTTTAATGAAGCAATAAAATTTGCCCTGTTGTGCATTCATGTTTGAATTGGCAGCCAAACTTTGTAACATGAAAATGATGTTTCTGGTATTGATATTTAAGGAGAATACAAAGTGAGTTCCAGGACAGCCAGGGCTATACAAAGAAACCCTGTCTCGAAAAACCAAAAACCAAAAACCAAAAAAATTGGGTTCTGCTTTCCCAAAGTTATAGATATATTCTAATATTGCAAAAGAAACTTAAAAATTGTGGTTAAAATTGCCAGTGTTCTATTGACTGCAGTTTGCAGTTTGATCACAAGCTTAAGATTTTTAACTCATCCATATATTGGAATTAGGATGATTAAAAGAATAATCATCTTTTGAAAATGCTAATGCACTTCACTTCAGCCATCCGGCCATATAAAACAAAGGCAGAATTATCTAGATATATTCATCTTTGTGCAGAAATTGGACCCTTATACAATCAGTTTGGCTATGGTTGCTGCCTTGCAGGGGACTACAGTACAAGCGATGCTTTCTATCGTGATTCCAATATTTCTTACAAAAATTCATTTCAGTAGAATTTTTTCTCTCAGGTTTTTCAATCTCCGTATCTGTCTGTCAGGTTAAAAAGGAGACCTTAGACAGAAGTGACGTCTTTCCTATTAAAAACTCCGTCCTGAGTCCGTCATACGAGTCTAATACTTTATAAATGTAAACTCAATTACATTTCGAGTCAGGAGCCTCGGTGAGGCTTGTGTGGTGTTTCTTTTGTTTTGCAAAACTTTCCTAGGGAAGTTTTGGGACCTCGCCTCTCCTTGCATCTGGGGAATTGTTTTTTAAGCTAGAACAACATTATTACGGATGTATCAAGGTGTTATTCAAAATAAAGTTTAAATTTAAGGTCAATGAGGCTGTAGAACTTATAGAGGCCTTATAAGCTGGCCTGCCTACTGCATATAGAATTATTATGGATTTGAAAGGTTGTATTTTCCTTTGCATCCTGATAATTGTAAAGGTTTTGCTTCCAGTGAGCTTGTGATCTTTGGAAAATTAGCCTCTAGGTATAGCTAATAGCCTCACATTATGTAAGAAAAAAAATTTTTGTCTCTGCTTCAATATATGAAACTAGGACTTCAGATCTTTCAGTGTATATTGTTTCTTAAATGGAAAATATTTTATTAGCTAATGCCTCTGAAGGGAAATTTACTTCAAATCTTTGCTCCTACACAACAAGCTTTATAGTTATGGGGAGTAGCTATTGCTCCAGAAAAGATTCAGAGGCAATATTTTATTAATATTTAGGGTCCTAGTTATCCTAGGAAAATTGTGGTACAGAAAATTTAAGAATGAAAAGATGATTTGCTATTTCAAATTATTTTCAAAAGCTTCCAAGAGATGTTAATTGGCTAAGACCTCACCTTTAGATTACTATAGGAGGATTTAAGCCTTTGTTGTATGTTATCAAGGGAGAGGAAAATTAACTGGTAAAAAACAAAAAGCTTTTTGGCTTTGCAGAAAGTAGAGGAAGATTTTATAATCAATTGTTATCAATGGTAATCAAATATTAACTGCTTATCTTAGTTATTGTTACTCAATGTGCCCACAGCAATTCTTTAGTAAAAGAGAACATTAATGTAGAATCATCTTTCTTTATCTCCAAGTAAAGTTTTAACATCCTATTATAATGTTGTTGTGTTTCTAATAAAGAATTGTAAGATAAAATCATGAAGATATTTTAGAAAAACAGCAACAAAAAATGTGTCTTAAAAACCTGATGAGGCATCTGTTCCTTGTTCCAAACAGCAATTAAATTGGTTATTGCAGAATATTAATATTTAGCCTATTACATAGCAAACTTTTTAGTTGATATCATTATCCAAAAGATAAGTTTTTAAAGATTGCTTCTATTCATGCTTTTGTATTTTCTGTAAATGTATGCATGCATGCATGCATCCCATAAAGAATACATCTACTGTATTTAAAAACAGCCCTTCTATGGGAAAAAAACATATGTGATTGGATCACACGTTTATTCTTTTGAGTTTTCTCCTACTTCAGCACAGATAATTAAATTGTATGCTGTAGCCAGTGTTTAGAAATGTTGAAAAATCAAGCTTTAATTTGTAATACTGAAAGCCAAGAATTATATATATATAGCTTAGGGCTTACAATTGCCTGAAATTGTTCCATTTTTAGATACTACAAATTCTCAAATTTGCAATTGTTTATGCATATACAACTCAACTTAAGAGAAAATACTGTTCTTTTAAAGGACGGTCTTTGGACATTTAAGAACTCATTCTAGATTGCCTGGACAAGAACTCTTAAGGCAATGCCATCCCAGATTTATGTCCCATGCATATTATAGGCCTTACACAAAAATAATTGGCCATATAATCTCATTCTTTACATCATCAAAATAGTAATGGCTTGAGATAATAATTTGGTATTTTTAGAGAATGTGCATGCCATATTGTAAAGACTTGTTCTCAGTGTCCTCAGTTTCTACCTGTTCCACATAATGGTGTTAATTCTTGAGGACTTATACTTAATCAATTATTGCAAGTGGATACTCATATTTCTGATTTTGGAAAAATAAAACATGCACATGTAAGTATTGATACCTTTTCAGGCTTTCTAGTTACAATTGGCAAACAAGAGAAGCAACTAAAAATGTAATTAGTCATTGCATATGTTAATCTTTTTTTTATGCTTGGTGTTCCAAATCAGATTAAAACAAATATTGGAACTGGCTATTACAGTCAAGCATTTGAGATATTTTGTCAACAAATTAATGTTACCTATGTTACTGGAATGTTTTTATATTTTTCAAGGACAAGTTATTGTGAAACTTTAAAAACTGTATTTTCTTTTGTTTTTGTTGTTGTTTTATTTTGTTTTTTCGAGACAGGGTTTCTCTGTATAGCCCTGGCTGTCCTGGAACTCACTCTGTAGACCAGGCTGGCCTCTAAACTCAGAAATCTTGCTGAGTGCCTTATAGTATCCTACAACTAGTCAAATGCATGTGTAGGTGAGATGAAAAGATCTAGTTATTGGCACACGGCATAACCATGAGCAGGTATTTAATATGGGGAAGAGGGAATGTGTGTTTTTTCCACAGAATGCTGCAGGAGCATGCAAGCTGCCAGAATGAATTGTATGACAGGCTGATCTGTGAGCTTGCTGAGTGCCCTGACAATGGTGACAGGATAGCTGTATTTGGCATATGTTCTTGACCCACCTTTGCTTGCCTGTGTCCCAGATTAGACAAGCTAAGCTTTGGGGGACAGAGAACATAAGAGACTATGAAAACTAATTTAGAAAAATTAATCAAAAGAAGAAGCTATAATGACTCTTATTTTTCTTTTAATGTGACCAGTTATTCTGACTCAATCATGGACTGGTCTAGAAATACATCAAATATTAGAGGTCCCTATTATAAAGATAGCTAAGAATCTTTATCAGCCAACAGAGTTAACTTGGAGCATAGCCTCCACTATTTATATGAGAAGTAACAGTTTTTCTGTTGACTCTCAAAGCAACCTCCTTCACACCAGGATGCCAGACTTGGGCCTGATTTTTGCTAATTTGCAACTGAATTGAGTGCCTGGAACATTCCCCACAGACAACCTTAATCCTGTTGCTTTCAATTTTGGACTTTGTATTTGAAGCAGGTTGGTTACCTCCATGCAGGCTTGCCTTCAGCAAAGCACAAATGGTAGTGATTCATTGCGCTCTGAAGACATACTTTGAGTGCATATTGTGGCTTTGGTCTGATTGGGAGAAAGGTGTGCAATGAGAGCCGGCAGCCAAAGACACGTCACTGGGTCTATGACTTATTTCAGTCTAAGACAGAGGCATGTGCCAATAGGCTGTGTTTGTTCATACTAAAAACTAAAATGCAGTGTTTGAGCAAATAAACACAAACAAGCTGCAGGTGTCCTCCAAGACAGATCAGAGTAAGTCCAATTAGACTCAGTCCTAAGACACGCATGGCCTTTGGCCACCATAATTCCCAGGCAGGACCATGGAGCATAAGTAAATTTTATGCCCCAGTCCAGCTAAATTTTAATAAATAAAAAAGGAGGAATTGTAGCCTCCTCCAGCCTTGAGCAGACTGGCTCAAACCTGCCACTGTCAGCTAGCCCACCTAGGGTGGAGTCTTCTGACCTAGATCAGGTCTATTGTCCTGCCATGTCTGCAGCTTTCCTCCAAGATGCCACTACCTGCTGAGAGGCTGATCCTATTCTCAGGACAGTATCCTGATGAAACCAGATCCTGGCCCCCTCCCACCCACTTGTAAGCTCAGATTCTTAAATAAACATTGGCCAGAAAACCTTGTTTGGTTTGTTATTTCTCTCACAGTCTCTCCAATACAGCCCCAGCCTCCCTCTCAGGAAACCAGTTTGTGGGCAGCTATACCCCAGGGGGACCAAGGACCTCCCCTCCCATTGCTGTCAGGCCATCCTCTGCTCTATATGTATCTGGAGCCAAAGATTCCTTTAAGTATACTCCTTGGCTGATAGTCTAATCTTTGGGAGAACTGGGTAGTCAGGCCAGCTTCTGTTGTTCTTCTAATAGGGTTGCAATCCCTCCTCTGCTCCTCCCGTCCTTCTGCTAGCTCCCTCACCAGGTTCCCTGAGTTCAGCCTGATGGTTGGCCCTAAACATCCACATCTGCATTGTTTAATTGCTGGCCGGACCTCCCCAAGAACTGCCATACTTGAATCCTGTCCATTAGTACCTCTTGACCATGGCAACTGTGTTTGGTTTGGTGTCTACAGACATGATATATCCCCAGATGGGGCTATTCCCTTGTTGTCTCTTCTTTCAGTCTCTGTTCCATTTTTTGTCCCTGTTCTTCCTTTGGGAAGGAATATTTCTGGGTTAAAATTCTTTGAGATGGGTGGGTGGCACCATCCCTCAATCAGGGGCCATGCCTATCTACTAGAGGTGGTCTCCACAGGTTCTATCTCTCCCTTTTCTGTGCATTATGGCTAAATTCAATCTCTTTAGATCCTGGGAGTCTCATGTTTCTCTGGTGTCTTGGACACTCCAATGGCTATCCCCAGTTCCCTGCTACCTCTTTTAATGTGATTTCCACACCCTGTACCTCTCTCACATTTCCTCCAGATTCTGATACTGCCACCCTTATTTCTTCCTTCGCCTTTCTCCCTCCCTTGCCCCTAATGCTTCTTATATGAACTGAAATGAAAATCCTGTAGACCATATGCTTAAAACCAGAGGAACTCTCTGCCTCGTTAATGTATCAATCATTTTTGTTTAATTTTATTTTTTATTATGTTTTTTTTTTTTTTTTTTTTTTTTTTTTTTTTTTTTTTTTTTTTTTTTTTTTTTTTTTTTTTTTTTTTTTTTTTTTTTTTTTTTTTTTTGAGACAGGGTTTCTCTGAATAGCCCTGGCTGTCCTGGAACTAGCTTTGTAGACCAGGCTGGCCTCGAACTCAGAAATCCGCCTGCCTCTGCCTCCCGAGTGCTGGGATTAAAGGCGTGCGCCACCACGCCCGGCTAAGCATAGAGTTGCCCCTGTGTTTTTACAGATGCTACTGCCCTATTGAAATGAATACTGATATGGTGGTTATAAAGTGTCCTGTCCTTTAAATTTAACTAATCATCACTCTATAGTGTCACTTAAAGTTTTCCCATGGATTCTCTGAATACTGAACACTGTTTTCAGTGTTTGCTCTAGTTCAGGTTGAACCCTTTAGAGAACAGCCCACTAGACATGCTATTGTATATAGATCATGTATCCTTTCACCAGTATTCTTTCTGCTACTGTATCAGGTGTTTTGATCCTTTAGCTTTGAGGACGTTGCTCAGATCAAGCATTCTACAGTTATGTCTACTCTACTGTTACTAGGAAGCTATTCTGCCATTTTAAATGTGACTTAATGGTGAATTGATTACTTGATAGCTTATAACATGCCATTTTATTATATCCTTCTTATAAAATTATCCCTATAGTGAAAGAGAGTTAAATTATATGCTTCTTCTATTCAACCCTTACCACCAATGCCTTCTCTTTACTATCATAGGCCTCTAAAAATTCTTTCTGCAGAAACCAATATCTTAGAACCTCACCCTTTCCCCCACTATAGGATCCTTCTTGGTGGAAGAGAGATAAAGACTCCCATTCCTTGTAGTTCCTCTGCTTGGAACATTTTTCTTCCCTTCCACTTATGTGGTATTCCTCCTCAAGCACATCCTTATTCATGAGCCCTTCTCTCAAAGTCCTATTTAGATCAGCCCAGCATATTCTTCCCCCACCTCATTATAATCTTACTTATTTTCCTGGAACACTTATCAACTGGAATGTTACATATTTATTTGTTTCCTTCTTATAGCCTTAGAGGAATGATAGATATGAATGGTGGTCGATAGAGGGTTGATAGACTGACTGTAATACCAACCTCACTCATCAAATTCGTAATGAGAAAGGAAAGCAGTCTTGACAGCTGTCAGCTGGAAGCTGGAACAAACCACAAGGTCTTGGTTTTTCTACTGTTGAATATAAAGTGTTTAATAACATGTAACCACACAAAGTCATTCTGACACCAAGTTAGAGTGAAACAAGATGCAGACCTTTCTGTAGTTAGGTCTGAGCAAAGGCAGAATGTGAACACTATGCAAAGCAAACGCGTACATATGTTCCCTCTTCCATCTGACTGTTATAACTACTGTTTCTTCCCAATGACAGCTTTTAGTTCTGCTCGACTTCTTTTCTCCACCAGAAATAAACCCTTTAGACAACATGCCTTTTGGATTTAGAATCCCCTTCTTTTTCTTTCAGGTTCTGCTGGCTGACGATGCTCCTTTCTGATGGATGAATGTCTCTCCTTATGTGTTCATGTAATCCTTGGTTTTCAAAATGTTAACAGTCATATTTTACACTTGTCTTTTTTTTTAAATCTGTGTGTTCGTATGTGTGTGTACAAACACACACACAGACACATGTGCTATAGCATAAATGATCACAGGAGAACCTTGAGTATCAGTTTTCAACTCTGACCTTTGTTTGAGGCAGGATCTTCTGTTGTTGACCAACGGCCTATAATCTTCTGGATATTCTGCCCTTCTCACCATAGGAATGTTTTGATTACAAACAGATACTACTATATCTGGACTTATACAAATGCTTTATTGTAGATGATATTTTTATCCTTTGATTATAAGCATTTGGCACAGATCAACTCTTATAAAGTTATGTTTGCTCTATCTTGAATAGGAAGTTATACTGCCATTTAAAACAATGAATGTATAGTGATAAAAACATAGGTCATCACACTTATATGTCTCACACATACTGAACCACCTCCCCAGACTGTTATCTTCCTTTGATTCTGTTATGAGCCTGTCTAGATAATAGAAAGTGATAATTTATCTAAAAGTCCTTGGCTTGATCCCATCTTCAAAACTCCACCTTTTCACATAAAGCAAAATTAATAAGTTTGGGGGATTAGTATCTTAGATAAAGTGTGCTTGGCCTATCACATGTTTTACTGCCCTAATTATGATTCAATAACAAAGTACTTCTTCCTTGAATCACCATGAACCCAATCTTAAACACTCTACCTCAATTCGGATCTGTATAACAGTTTAATGAAATTGATAGTTCCTTTCAGTGTGCATTCTCCATTGGTGGAAGTGGTAACAAAAGTGTGTGTGTGTGTGTGTGTGTGTGTGTGTGTGTGTGTGTCTGTGTGTGTTTAGCACAGGTAGGGTCTTGTTTGTTGTGCTAGTTGGTTTCTATCCACTTAACACAGCCGTAGATAAATTTTAAAAAACAAATCTTAATGGGAAAAAAAATGTCTTGATCAGGTTGGCCAATCATTTCTTGGCTAATGATTGGTGTGAAATAACCCAGTTTACTGCTAATGGTGCCATTCTTGGGCAAGTGGCCATAGGGCATATAAGAAAGAAGGCTGAGAAATACCCAAGGAACAAGCCAGTAACCAGAGCTCCTCCATTGCCTCTGCTTCCAGGCTCTTGCCTGTCCTGATTTCCTTCAGTGATGCAGTGTGACCTGAGAGCTGTAAGCTGAACTATCCTCTTTCTTCCCCAAGTTGCTTTTCCTCATTGTGACTTATAACAGCACTAGGGAATTGTCATTTAAAACTACAGTAGTCTTTGGTAGGTGAGTGTAGATACCTTGTGACTTTTATCTGCCCTATATGAAATACTAGGATTTAAATTCCAGTTTTCTATTTCCTAAAAACAACACATAATCAGTGAAAAATCTTAAGCAATAACTTTCAAAGAACATTGATCTCTGTCAGAAAAAAAATAATTTGTAGTTTATGTGTAATTACCACAAACAGCAGCAGTTTGTTCTTTTAAAGGATTATAAAGAATCATTTTTTTCTGCTATTAGATATGACTTAAGTCTTCTTACATGCCTTGATCAGAGCCCCCCAAATATTAAGCTATTTTGGAAACTTATTCTAGAACTTAAAGCTTATCTTCACAAGGCATTGCCTTACATACAGGGCAGAGGCCATTATTCTAAATGACATTCCATATGAAGTAACACATCATTTCTGATACCTGTGGTTTTGCTTAGAACTTTTATCACCTGAGATGACCTCTCAGTAAAGGCTTTGAAAACTATAAATCTCTGATGTGTATTTGGTTCAATTACAGAAATATTTAAAGAATTACACTGACACCAGTGTTTTAAAACCCTGCATCACTATGAAAGTGGAAATTTAAGAAGTAAAAAAAAAAAATTAACAGCTTTGACAAAAATTATGTTCAACTGATTTGCATTCCATAGTCTAACGAAGTTCTATGAAGCAATTGATATTAACTAGAACTTGCTAATACCTATGTTGAATAATCAAATGGAGCAGCTTTCCTCACAGTCTTCTTTGCTTTCATCCATCATAGAGGTGGTAACCTTTCTTATAATCTTTAAAAGATAATGATTTATTTTTCTAAAGAATTTCATATAGTATATTATTTTTCTATTCCACCCCATCTCCCCACTTCTCCCATACCTATGTATTCTCCTCTCCCCACTCATCAAAGTTCATATTCTCTGTCTCTCTTTCTGTGTGTGTATTTAAAATTATTTCTGTTATTTTTGAGACTATCATTACATCCTTTCTCCTTTCTGTTTTCTCCTTCCAAGATAGTTACTTGGTGATAGACAACTGTGGTGAATATGCATGTGTTCACACCTTGATTTATGATGTATAATGCTTCAAGGCTATTAATATTTGGAAAGCCCAAACATATTTCAAAATACAGAGTTTGATCAAAATAATTAAATATTGTTATCTTACCTAATAATAGAGTTTGTTTATAATTATAGGAGTATTTGTGTTGGTATTGAGATTAAAAAAAAAACCTTTAGGGGGCGGCTCATGACAAAGCTATGCCTCACTTGAACTAGAATATGTCATCTACTAGATGAACTGTTACTGCTTTTGCTCATATAGATTTCTGTTTTAGAGTAATTAGTGGGATTCTTTTTTCCTTTCTTTCTTTCTTTCTTTCTTTCTTTCTTTCTTTCTTTCTTTCTTTCTTTCTTTCTTTCTTTCTCTCTGAGATAGGGTTTCTCTGTATAGCCCTGACTGTCCTGGAACTCACTCTGTAAACCAGGCTAGCTTCAAACTCAGAAATCTGCCTGCCTCTGCCTCCCAAGTGCTAGGATTAAAGGAATGTGCCACCACTGTCCGGTGTGGGATTCTACAATTATATTTGTGACTAGGAATCGTATTATTTTGAATTTCTGTGAGCCAGTCACAGGGCAGAAACAACCTAGGGAGAGGAGGTTTATTTTTGTTTCTAGTTTCATCAGGATATCAGTTTACCATAGTATGCAGGGATGGTGAATATTTTGGCTATAGGTGTGTATGTCAGAATCTGTCCAAGTTAAGGTGTACCAGGAAGTCAAATAAGTAGAGTATGAACAAGGACCTGGTATAACCTTCAAAGACTTTTCATAGTGACCTACTTATTGACTTTCATGCTCCACCTAATAATGGTTCTATAACCTTCAAAATAGTACCACAAACTGAGAAGAAAGGGACAAAGAATAAGCCACTGAGGGGCCATTCTTCATTCAAGTTATAATAAAAATTCCCTGGGCCAGTTGAATTCTTAGACTTTATAAAGAACTGGGTCTTGAGATAACTGTCCTGTGGACTTGTCACCAAGTCTCTGTTTAAGTTTGTGTATACTAAAGGGAAACATGTATTGTTTAAAACTAGTTTTGTATTTCATAGTAGACACATTTAAGGAAACACAGTAAGTAGTGAGCTGATTTAATATTGAGAGAATAATGAACACGTTGGCAGCTGAAGGTACTTCTTTGTTTATAATATAAGGACAGAGGATAGAAAAAGAAGAAGAGTAATAAATGCTCAAATATAGAAAGGGAAAAGAGAAGAGGAGAAAATAGCTCTTTTTAAAACCTAGGCGATACACAGTTAGAAGGATGATATCCTTTCATTCCCCAAAGGTCTGATCTACTGCCCAGGGATGGCAACAAAACCAACCCTCCAGAAGAGCACTGTAGAGAGAGAATACAGAAATTAGTCACAAAAGGGACACTGCGGGGTCAGGAAGGAATATTAGTCCCAAACCAGACTAGACAATCAGGAAAAAAAAAAAAGTAAGATTAGAAACAAAAAACGTTCTTGTCTCAGAAGGTACACAGAAATATGCCAAGAGACAAAACTTGAGTGGCTCAACAAGTTTCTGGGGAAAGCACATGTAGAGGAAGGCATTGACATCCTATGGCTCTTGGAAACATCTTATACAGAGATGGAGATGAACTTTTAGGAAACTGATAAAGCACAGATTATAATAGGAGTCATGAGGTTAGTTATTGAGATCAGTTCATTCCTAGGTGTTAAACGACAGTTATGGGGTAATACATTGAGCCAAGCTCACTTGATATATAACACACCTCCAAACATAAAACTCAATGAATGGCTCAGAATACGAGTGGAGAAGAGTGTCAAGGCCAGAAGACTAGGAGCATTGCTGCAAGATAGTGTCTTCTGGACACGACAGAGACATATCACCCATGAACTTTTGATTGAACAAAACTTGCACATGTTCAAACCAGTCAATACCATATTATAAATCAGTGAACAGTCCACAAGCCCCCAGCAATAGGAGAGGAGTGATAGTACAGTCAGTAGCTGCTGAGGGAAGAAATGTCAGGGTTTATTTATTTATTTATTTATTTATTATTTATTTTTCATTTTTTTAAACCAGGATCAATTCTTGATAGGCTCCTGATGCCTGATTGTCAGTCCTATATCCACATGAACTAGTCAGCCTCAGATGGTATACATCACAATAATAACTATTGAAGAAAACTAATTCATGAGGAAGGTATGGGGGAGTATGATCAAAGTACATTGGAATAATGTGTGAAACGCTCTCAAAAAAAATTTAAAGCGTTAGCAACTTCAAGGACCTGAAAAAATAATATAGCGCGCTGAAGGTAATTATAGATTCAGAAAGGAAATTCTGGGACAAGATGTTTTAGACAGCCAGGATGTCAAGTAGGTCCATCAAGTCTCAGCACTCTCACCAAGTATGGGAACCAGTTAATATTGCACATCAGATACTGAGTCTCAGTGGTAGCCCCTGGTGATCTGATGATTTATTGAGAGAATACGAGTCCTCGACTCTCATTATTGCTTACCTTCAAAACTTACTTTACATCTTAAAAATCCACTGGCTTTTCTAAGAAATGTAGTCTTTCAAAGCTTCAAAAATTAGTAGTCAAAATAGAAAATAGATGCTTTGGTTGATAAGATAATAAAAATACGTATAAAATAAGTTAAATTAGAAAAACCCAGGTAACTAAAGATAATCCAAAATTGTTTGCCATGAACATTATTGCTTAGTGAAGGAATATTTTGAGGAAAAACCTGTACTTCCAGATTTTATGCTAAAATTAGCATACAAATAGTAGTTTTCATTGTCACTGTTCCCACTGAAATTGTACACATTCCATAATCACATTTTCATGCATGCACAGATAACAGATTTTTTATTATGGTTTTTATTTTATTTACCAGGGATTAAACTAGCTTGATCTTGCACTGATGCCCTTTGTAGTGTTGGATAGTCCTCTTTTTGTATTTAAACTTTTTGTTGTTTGCTTTCAGTAGTGCTTGCCATCAGCATTGGTCAGAGAAGCTCCCGTTTACAATGGTCAACTGGAGCTACAAATCTCTTGATTGTTCATGGTGACAAGAATAAAGGACACTCAATAGAAGTGAGACTTCTATGTCACTCCAATCATCAGGGCACATGGAGGAGGAGAAGTAGAAAGAATGTAAGAGCTGGAGTCAGGAGTCAAGATTAGGATGAGGTGGAATTCAGTTTTCATAGCAAGACATTAGTGTCAAATTCTTAATCTCTGGACAGTTTTATTTGCTAAAACAAGACCTTTACAAGTTTGACCTCACCAACATCCTTCCCTGGATGGGAGGAAAGGCTCTTGAGGCTCCACTCCTTGATAAGGACTTACAGGCAGATAATGGTAGCTAGAGGAGAGAGACTCACTAGGTCCCTTACTTCTCTAAGTATCAATAGGCAATTAATGGTTACAGGGAAGGGAGAGTCACTTTCTTCAGTTGTGTAACAAATGGTAGGCATCCAATGCTCTCATAAATAATTCCTCATGCCATGACCCTGTAATAAATCATGACAGAATGAAATGAGCATTACAAAATATACTTTGCTTCACTTGATGGTTCCTACCTGTCACCCCCCCCCCTTGGTTCTACCCTTCCACCTCTGGTACTCTTTCTGATCACCTCATTTAATAAAATAATTCAAAAGTACATCCATCTTCCTATAACTTTTATAATTTCATTTTTCTTTATGCATAAATAAAATTCCATTAAGTATATGTGGCAAATTTTCATTGTTCATTAATTTGTTGATGAACATTTAGGCTTGTTCCTTCTTTGACATTGTGTATTGAGAAATAATAAATGTGGATATCCAAATATCTCTGCCTGTTTATCACATTAGTGTATTTATTGATTGGCAGCTTTGTAGTTTAAGTTTTTAATTTATGCAGTTATTTATATATTCTAGATATCTATCAGTCTGTTTGAAGTGTAGGTAAAAATATTTCTTCATCCTGTAAACTTTCTGTACACTTCACTTTTGTACAAAAGCTTTTAAAAATATTAATTTTTTGAGATTTTAATATGATTGTTTCTATACTCCCTCTGAACCCTATCATATATCCCTCCACACTTCTTTTTAAATTCATGGCCTCTTTTGTCATTAATGTTTTAATGTACATACACACATACATACATGTACACATACATGTATTTCTAAATGCATAAGTACAACCTACTCAATATGTGAAATGTCCTGTGTATGTTTATTTTTCAGAGCTGACCATTTGTTACTGGAGAGACAATTGCTGAGCTTTTCCCCAGGGAATACTATTTCTCCCTTAGTATTTCTTAATTGCCAATAGTTCTTTACATATGGTTGAGGCATAATAATGACAGCATAGCATGATAACCCTAAGGGTTCAGTAGGCACAGATACCTTAGTGGTAACCATTAGCTCTCTAGTTGAGCTTAAGACCATCTCAACATGATGGAAATAATGCTCGGTGCCAGAAACCTAGGCAATTACTCAAGGCTAGTAACATTATGGACCTTGAAGGAGAATCTACAATTGCCATTATGGGTTCTGCTTCAGTTTTTGCTTCCAGATTCATGCCTTGATGTCCTACCCTGACTTCTTTAGATGATCAACTGTGATGCGGAAGTGAAATAAACCCCCTTATCCCCAACTTTGCTATTGCTTGTGGTATTTATCACAG
Organism: Mus minutoides; assembly: GCA_902729485.2. Taxonomy (NCBI): domain Eukaryota; kingdom Metazoa; phylum Chordata; class Mammalia; order Rodentia; family Muridae; genus Mus; species Mus minutoides. The sequence goes on from LR751279.1 coordinate 155,558, forward strand.
TAATAGAAACCACAGCTAAGATAACTGTCAAACTAGTTTCAAACTTGTGGCCTTATATTCTGCAATGCATAAGTTGAAATGAAAAGAAATCAACACATAATGGTAAAATTAACAAAAGATGTGAAAATATTGTATAGTAAAATCTAGACAAGTTTCTTGTGAGTAGCTGAAGGTTAAAGAAATGGGTGTATGTCATGAGTATGGAATGGAAGACTAAACATACTTAAGGGTCATTTGTTAAAAACATAATCTGTATGTTAATTAAAATCCTTATAGCCTTTTTCTTTTAGTAGAAATTAACTGATTATAAATTTATATGTTAATACTCTGAGGAACACCAGCTGCCATGCTAGGAGGACACCTAATAGAACACTGGGGAGAGATTCACTTGGAGTGGAACTAATTTGGCAATATCAATTTTTAACCCATGCAAGTGAGCAATGTCCAATCTCAGCCAAATGTTCAAATGGATGCAACAAACATTGATTGAAATCTTCTGAGAGAGGAGACAGATGAAATCTTATGAGAGAGAAGGAGACAGAATTGCCCAGTTGAGAATGTTTGAATATATGATATATTAAGAGTGAAGAGATAATAAATAGTTATTATTCCTAGGGAAAAGTTTTTGATTGAGAAATTAGAGAAAAAAAGAAAACTAAATATATACCAAGGTTGCAGAAACAGGTCTTGTGAATACTTGACTTATACGCATTTACTAGGGAACATACAAATGAATAAATAGGCAAATATAGACAAATGATAGATAGACAAAAATAAAAATTAAGAAATAGCAGAATAACCAGAATAATTCAAAAAATAAAAATAACAAAACAATATTACATGCCTTTAATACCAATTTCAGTAGACACAGAATTTCTTTAGAACAACTAGTCATTTGGACTTTGCATTTGCAATCATAAGTAGATACTCCATAATAAGATAGGAAATTGATTTCCACCAGTGAGGGGTGTGTGTTTGTGTGTATGTGTGTATGTATGTATGTATGTATGTATGTATGTATGTATGTATGTATGTTTTATGCCAAGTTAGACATGCCAGTTATATATTTGTCTTAGCTAGGGTTACTATTGTTGTGATAAAACACCATGACCAAGCAACTTGGGGAGGAAAGAGTTTAATTTGTTTACACTTCTATATTGTTGTTCATTATTGAAGGGAGTCATGACAGGAAGTCAAACAGTGTAGGAACCTAGAACCAGGAGTTGATGCAGAGGCCATGGGGCACTACTGTTAGCAGTCTTTAGATTTCTTTCCTCAGTTTGTAATTAAAATTAGATACTTCTCTTTGGGCCAGTCATCATAATTCCACATAGCTGTCCATGCTTCTGTGAACCTATGTTTAATAGTCTATATTTCACCTAGAGTCTTTGACTTTATTCAGGAATATCTTGTGTGGTGTGACATGGTCAAGTAAGTTGTTAACATTTCTGTAGGAGTGATGGTCATGAGCCTTTTGGATGAACAGAAAAGCTATAATCTCATACCCACATTTCTATTATAATAGTAAGGAAGTTAACTATTCAACTTACAATACTGTACAGCACTGTACAAAGCTAGGCTGATTAACCATCAATATCCAGAATTCCAGGCAATCTCCATAGCAATATTATGCATATGTGTGGGATTTCCTTAAAGTTCATATTTTCTATATTTTATATGATGGTTAACAAATTACCCATATGGTCATGTATTCAGGAATAGTTTATGATTAGTGAAAAACCAGCTTTCAAGAAAGATTGGAAGGAAGAACTAACGGACTTATTGAAATGAAATGATAATTGGATGGACTTCCACAGCAATGAATGTATGATAAAGTATGGCAAGTTCCTGAAATTGCCAGACACCTAGGTATATTGTCATCATAGGAGCTCTTCACAGACTTACAAGAAAGAAGGCAAGGATAATGGTGTTTTATAAGTGCCATCATGTATACATAGTATGCATATATGTGTTTGTGGGAATGTACATGTTTGAGTATAGATGTGGAGGGGAGAGGAGGGCCAGAGATTACTCTCAGCTGGTTGGCCAGCAAGCCCCAGGAAATATCTTGTATATTTATCAGAGTACTGAGATTACAAGTATATGCCATCACACCCAGCTTCTATATGTGGTTTCTGTGAGTCAAACTCGGGTTCTTACGTTTGTACAATAAACACTTTATCGACTATACTATGAGACTGGTCCTCAAGCACTTTTCTTTTAGTCTAAAAAAGGCCTAAACCTGTGAATGTGAGCAAATAAAACAAACAAACAAACAAACAAACAACTCAGGTGTGAATACAGTTTGCTCATTGACTTGCATTTAGTCATACATTTGAAGAGAAGTTCCCCAATGATGGATGCCCAGGAAACTGTAGTGGAGGAATGATAAAACTTGCTCCAAAGCTATAAATCCTTTTTTTTTTTTTAAACTGCTGTTAGTTCATATGCTCCTCAATATGAGTGACTGGAATCCAATAAAAATAGTTAGAAAAACTGCATGAGACATGCAACCTTGCACTTTGGAATTCAGAAACAAGCAGGGGAGCTCAGTGTAAGATGAAAACATTACACTGAAATCCCATAGTAAATCCCAAGCTTTGTCGGTGGACTTCTTGAATGTCGCATGAATGATCTCAGATGATTGAGATGTTTGTGAAGGCTGCTGGATCTTGATTTACTGGGAAATAGTCAAATTATTTCAACCTTATTTTGGGAATTTAAATAATAATTCATCAAATGTGTGCCATTTTCATGCCAAAAGTAGTAATGGTAATGACTTTAGAGATAGATGGTCAAAAGCACCCTAACTAGGCATGTTTAGAGAGAGATTAATAAGTGGCCTATGAAGTCACCAAAATAAGTGAAAGATGACTTCCCTCTCAAGCTAACAAAACTGCATGACATTTTTACTAATGAAAAATGAAATAGTTAGAGATTTAATCATCTGATAATAATATCTGGCACTCAACAAACTAAGGTGACTGTTGGGAATATCATAGATACTTCTATATAGAAAAAGAATAACTAAAGAATCCAACTTTGATTCATGCAAGCAGACTGGTATGCAAGCTGATAAAATGAATAAATACTTTCCAGGGAATTGAAAGTGGTGGCACAGAGAAAACTAGAAATATGTCCAACTCAACTAAAGTAATTTCTCTGATACGGTGATTTCAAGCCAAGGACAAAGGACCTTTAGATAAGTCAATTTTACATTGTAACTTGCATCCTGACTTTAAAAATAGCTGTAGTATTTCAAATGCTTACTAACAACTTTTTGATCCACTTAGAAAGTTTTAGTATTTTGAGATGTGTTCTACTAATATTTTCATCCTAGTTTGTTTAATTCCAGGGAATTTAATTATCATATGGTTAACTCAACTTTATTTTTAATCCAGAAAAATTTTGTTCAGTGATGTTAGATATAGAAGAAAATCACATTTTACAAAATTTCCCTGTAATTCCATAGTGATGAATGTACAATGTATTTCCAGGAGTCAGTTCTCTTCTGTAATGTGGGATCAGAGACTGATCGGTCTCCTAAAGATGCTGGGTAACAGGCCTTTATTAGCTTGACCATATCCAGGACCTTTTATTTCACAGGTG
>LR751279.1:159266-191872 GCA_902729485.2 Mus minutoides
ATATATATATATATATATATATATATATATATATATATATAAAATTTTGAGGCTATAATTGCATTATTTCTCCACTCCCTTTTCTCCATCCAGACACTGCCGTATATCTGTTCTTGTTCTCTTTGAGATTCATGGCTTCTTCATTTTATTGTTGCTATATGCATACATGCATATGTATATGTGTTCATTTCTAATGTTATAACATGTCTGTACAATGTTACTTTATATATCTGTTGTTAGGATTTACCATTTAATAGTCAACTCATTAATAATTACTGAATCATGTTCAATTATTTGTTGAACATGTTGTGGGAACTATTTAAGGCACTGAACAATAGAAAGCAAATGTTCCCACTGTAATGAAAATTCTATTCTAGCAAAATGGAGAAATGGGAGCCGGTCGTGGTGGCGCACGCCTTTAATCCCAGCACTCGGGAGGCAGAGGCAGGCAGATTTCTGAGTTCAAGGCCAGCCTGGTTTACAGAGTGAGTTCCAGGACAGCCAGGGCTACACAGAGAAACCCTGTCTCGGAAAAAAAAAATGGAGAAATGGTAAGTGCACCCAGAGCTGTGCAAAATATGACGCCAATCCACTTATGTTAATTAAAAATTAGATAAAATTTGAGATATATTAGACTTTAAATGTTTCCTTGAAAATAAGCAGCAATATTTAAAAGGGAAAGATGTGTTTTTAGTCTTAAACATCAGAATCACACTCTAATTGTTTCATCTAGATAATCCTGGTTAGTAACTCCCATCTTGGGAACTTAATCTGAACACATGTGTGGAAATAAAATAGATTTCTTTCCAGTTAAATATGATGCCTGAGATGGCAGTGTGGCTAATTAGCAGTTAGCAACTAGGAAAACTGAAAGACAATAAATAGTCCTTTCTTTTTTGATAATGCCACTTGCTATGAAAAAATGAAAGCTAAGCTTAACATATAAAACTACCATTTGGGTGGCATTCAACATGACTAAGAAGCCATTGTGAAAGTCTTCACTGTTGATATTGTCATAAACGCATCTGACAAAACTTTTCTGTAGCATTTCAGGATGAGGTGACCTTTAGCACTGACTAGACTTAAAGGTCACATTTTACATTAAAATGCCCATAGCATGAGACCTGTACTCTAAGATTCACACAGCTCTATAAATTAATGCACATATAAGACATAGGCACTTTTAGTTACCTTACTACTCTTCTAGTCTCCTAACACTAAAAAATCTTATCAGATATCAAACCTCTATTTTGAAGGTAACATTTAATAGTGTTCAGGACATGTGGCTCAACAGAATGAGACCATGAGGTGTTCTAACTCCCTGGATATCTCAGCCACCTGTCAGACTCTGTCCTTGATGACCACAGCACCTGTCTTTAAAGAGTCATGAAAATGAGGAGAATTTGTAGTAATTATCTTACACCCCGATCCTGCCTGCCATAACATAATGCATTTCAATTATTATGTGCACCTAGAGAGAGTACATCATATTAAGGATTTTAGCAAATCACAGAAATCAAAATGATTAATATTCTTGATAACAAACTAAGATAAAGATAGCTTTAGGGCAGTTTTATAAGAGGCTATCTTGAAGTTTTATTGTTGTTGTCTCTTGGTGTGGATGTTTGATATGTCCAGGTTGCATATTTTAATGAATATTGGTTGTTTAAATTGTTTAAATTATTTTTGAGGCAATAAAGAAGAGCGTGTAATCATTTACTCAGTCAGCACAGATGTACAGGGATATTAAGGAAACTCAAAACTGTGTGTTGGGGTTCCAGTGTTATAAACCTGTGTGAGTCAATTCAGTTCTAATAAATGCAATTGAAACATTTAAAACAAAGCTTGGGAATATGCTGGCAGAAGTGTTAATATGCTGAGTACCTTATTGCATTGAAAGTGTATGTGCTTGCTAAGGTAAGTGACTGTAGCACACAGACATTAAGAGAGGTCTAATTTACAAAATAAAAAGGGATATGATAAACATAATTAAGTTTTCCTAGATTGTATCATAAAACCGGTCCAATGAGACTTTTAAATGGGACTGTGTTGACTGAAGATGTAAAGTTTGACTAGATTTTAATAAAGTAAGTACCGAAAACTGAGTTTCAGAATAGTTAAACAGTGATTTGACAGGTGCCCTGTGTTTCCAGATGTGTTTCAGTTGTGGAATTGTGGAAGAAGAAAAAGTTTCTTCCTATGAGACCAGAAATAGGGTGTGAAATGCCTGCTTATAATCCTGAGGCTTGGGAAGAAGAAGAAGGAGGAGGATCAGAAATTTAAGTCATCATTAGCTATATATCCTATTTGTGGATACCGTGAGATGCATGAAACCCTGTCACAGAGAAAAAGAAAGAGAAAACCTCACATGGGATAAAACAGCGGTAGAGAATGAATGAATATTGAAATTAGAAGACACAAATGTCTTTGTACAGCCAGTGACATATAATGGTAAAATCATTGTGAGACAATAAAAAGTTGTGATACTAAAATAATACCCAACAATTAAATTCTGATTGAAAGAGCAAAGCAAACTCTCATTGAGTCCTGATTTCATAATCCATGCTAGACTTCAAAAGTGGGATGGCTGTATGTTTAATCATGGTGGCACTCAATATAAAGAGCAAAACATCACCTGTATGTGCTTCAATAAAAATATGTACTAATGTGAATCACATTTCTGTCTTTAAAGTTCTTCTTAAAGAATTGTACTAGGCACACGCACACACACACACACACACACACACACACACACACACACACTCACACACACACACAAAATCATACAGGAAAAAAATTATACTGAAAGAAAATTTCCAATGTTCTTACTGTGTATGTGTGAGTGTGTGTGTGTGTGTGTGTGTGTGTGTGTGTGTGTGTGTGTGTGGTTTTGTGAGCAAGGGCACAAATGTACTAGGGTATATGTGAAGGCTGGAGGACAACTTTAGAAGCTTGTTCCTTGCAACAGCCGCAGCCTCTTTGTTGTTCTCCACTATGTAGAAGAGGCTAGAAGAGCTACAAACTTTAAGCAATCCTTCTGTCTCTGCCTCCCATCTCACCATAAGATTGTTACCATTATGGGTGTGTGTTGCCATGTCTGGCATCATGTTGGTTCTATTTCAACTCAACTCCTCATGCTGACACAAGCAAGCTATTTGCCTGCAAAGCCGTCATACAGCTCCAACGTTTTTAGCTTTCGATATTCATACTCTCCCATTTTACACCATCCTGGTGAATTCAGTTTAAATGTGGTAACTTATCGAAGTAAAACTCAATGAAGATGATGGGCTTCAACTTTGGGGACTTGATTACAAAAGCTCTGCTTTCCATCTTTCCTGCCCTCCACTGTTTGTCTTGTCATTTCATGCCATTAGTGAAGACCACCTGCCAGTTGTGAGTTGCCCTGTGAAGAATCCCACTGAGCAGTAACCCCAGCAAATTTCCCTGTAAATATCTACTAAGAACCAAGAAGCTCAGCCCAAGACTCCAGGAAGAATTGAATCCTGCCAACACTCCTGGGATTTATTTGGAAGAGAACCTAATTTAGATAGCCCTTTGTCCAGATTCCTGTCGCAGGGAATCTGAGTTAACCAATGTTGTTTTAAGATGAAATATGCTGGGAAAGATCTGTTACACAGCAGTAGCTAACAGAAGCCAAGAGATACCACAGGCAATGTTGCAAGGAAATGTAGAAATTGGAACATCCTACCAAGCAATTGCCTCACATTCTTCATTAAAACAAAAAATCAAACTCAAAGGACTGTCAAGCCTTGGGAAAAATACAATTAAACATAGAGATTTGGTTGTATAGAATAAAGACAAAAGACACAAGAGAATTAGATATGGATAGACTATTGAACTATAGTAAATAATTATTTCTATTGTTATATTGTTATTTTGACCTCATAAGAAAATACTTTATGTCAAGTAGATGTAAATATTTTAGCATGATATATTTTCCATAAAGTACTTTGCACTTACCTATTGTCAAAAACAGAAGGATATGTTCCTGTTAACCATCTTCCTCACAAGCTGTCAGCATAGGGTAAACCTTCACAATGCTCTTCATTCCTGTGATAGTCACAAACAATGCATCATAATTTCACAGGAGGTGACTTGTTTTTAGCTAAGTGGGTTATAATACATTCATATTAGAAAGACTAAGTTATATAAAATACAAGCATTTGATCAGGATGAGAGTTATTATGCCTTACTACCATTACATGAAGATGAAGTTTAAATATTCGGGTGGACTTGGTGACAAATACCTTCAAAAAAGCTGCTTTGAAGAATCCATGGTTCCCATGACTCCCATAAAACCCTGGCCTAACAAATAGAGCTAACTTTACCTGTCGAGGCTGTGTCATAGAATCTGTTTTAGGTGAAAATTTTTATTTATGGGATATAAGAATAGAAATTCCTAAAAGGTTATGGGGGAAAGTCCATGGTCAGTTTATGAACCTTCTCCTACACTGAAGAATTTGGTTGAACATTGCTATTGTTGCCATAGACCACTTGATGGCCCATATTATAGGGGGGCGGTATATGAGTCTTTTCCCTTCTTTACCTTTTTATTCTGTACTTTATACCTGTGTTTTTGTGATCATGGTGCTTGTGTGTGGGAACCAGTGACTGCTATTTGGTGTCTGCCTCTATGACTCCCCATCTTGTTTACTGAGATAGAGCATCTCACAGAATGCAGAGGTCACCAACTGACAGCACCGATTCCGAGTACCCCCGTCTGTCCGTACAGGGTTAGTGTTAGAGGTGTGCTTCCTTGTGCTCAGCTTTTACATGGTGGCTGAACTACTTTGAACACTATCATTCCTCTGGCTTTTCTAGAAGTTAAATAAAAACAAAATCATTAAAAGAAGGGACACAAATATCCACTACTGCATTCATCTGCCTTATTTGGTGGATGTGGTTTTTTTCCTTCTCTCATTGCCATTAGAGTGAACAAGACATGTGCTTTGTTTTCAGTCCCATCTATGTTTGTGCTCCAAGCCTTATTTCTTCCGGCTTCATCAAGAACAACAGTTTGGGAGGCTGGGATCCTTCTGGTCAGGGAGAGCCCTGACATCTTTCCCGTGAATCCAGCTGAGGGTGCTAAGATCAAAAATTCAGGTGACAGCAAATGCTGGCAAGGATGTGGAGAAAGAGGAACACTCCTCCATTGCTGGTGGGATTGCAACCTGGTACAAGCACTCTGTAAATCAGTCTGGAGGTTCCTCAGAAAATTGGACATAGTACTACCAGAAGATACAGCAATATTTCTCCCCGACTTATAACCAGAAGATGTTCCAACTGGTAATAAGGACACATGCTCCACTATGTTCATAGCAGTCTTATTTATAATAGTCAGAAGCTGGAAAGAAACCAGATATCCCTCAACAGAGGAATGGATACAGAAAATGTGGTACATTTACATAATGGAGTACTACTCAGCAATTAAAAACAATGAATTTATGAAATTCTTTGGCAAATGTATTTATCTGGAAGTTATCATCCTTAGTGAGGTAACCAAATCACAAAAGTCACTTGATATGCACTCACTGATAAGTAGATGTTTGCCCAGAAACTTTGATACCATTCAAGATACAATTTGTAAAACACAAGAAAATCAAGATGAAGGAAGACCAACGTGTGGATACTTCATTCCTCTTTAGAATAGGGAACAAAATACCCATGGAAGGAGTTACAGAGACAAAGTTTGGAGCTAATACGAAAGGTTGGACCATCCAACCTTTCACCCAGGAATCCATCTCATAATCAGCCACCAAATGCAGACACTATTGCATATGTTAGCAAGATTTTACTGAAAGGACCCTAATATAGTGATCTCATGTGAGGGTTGGCCAGTGCCTGCCAAATACAGAAGTGAATGTTCACAGCCATCTATTGGATGGAAAACAGGACCACCAATGGAGGAGCTAGAGAAAGTACCCAAGGAGCTGGAGGGTTCTACAACCCTATATAGGTGGAGCAACAATATGAATTAACTAGTATCCCCAGAACTTGTGTCTCTAGCTGCATATGTAGCAGAAGATGGCCTAGTTTGCCATTATTGGGAAGAGAGGCCCCTTGGCCTTGCAAACTTTATATGCACAGGGGAACACCAGGGCCAAGAAGTGGGAGTGGTGGGTAGGGTAGTAGGGCGGGGGGAGGGTATAGGGGACTTTTGAGATAGCATTTGAAATGTAAATGAAGAAAATATCTAATAAAAAATTAAAAAAAAAAAAAGAACAACAGTTCTTCCTGTCTGGCAAATACAGAAGTGGATGCTCAGTCATCCTGTTTCGCCCCTCCCCCTTCACTGGTTTCCCCACCTCTACCATTTAATGCTAATCAAAACTTCAGTGAGTTTTGCACTCTGCCCTGATTTCCATGTTAAAAGCAAGTCCTTTGGGACATTTTCAGCCACCTAAGCACACTATGAACTGTTATAATGCTATGCTTTCTGCATGATGTTGGTCTTTCTTCATAAAATATCTATTCCTCCCTTTACAACAACACTAATGTACTTTGTTTCATATATTACTCATCCATAAACACTGTGTCAATAATCTCACCTCTGTGAAGATTTCTTCGTTCACACGGAACTGATTAATTTCCTTTGTTTTCCCAAGTCATAGTCTTTTCATTCAGCTATTCATCATCGTCTGACTATCTACTGTACCCAAAGTAGCGAGCATGTTGTTCAGCAAATGTGAATAGATTCAGTGAAATAGATAGTTGAATAGAAAATACAAATCAATTACCCAAACTGTATTTTTAATTGAGTAGCAATGGAAACTTTTATGAACAAGCAGGAAGAAGTAAGATTTTCATATTTATTCGATTTATTTTTATCATTTGTTATTGTATACTCTCAGCTAATGTTGGATAAATATTTACTTTGGTTAATGTATATTGATAGAATATTAGATAAAGACTACAAAGCTCAGATTATAACCAATGTGACTTTTTTCTAATTGTTAATTCTTTTTCTAAAGTTCTATCTTTTCTCATTATATCTTTCCCTTTACCTCATTTAATATAGTGTTGTAAGGGACTGCAATAATCATAAGGACCAAATATATAAATCATGCAATATTTTTAACAAACTGCCTTGCACAAAATAAGTCACTCTTAAGCATGGGCTGCGATGTTGTTAATATTGATTTATTACTGTCATTATCTTAATTTCATAACAACAATGCATTAACAGGATTGTAACAGATGATCAATAAGCACAGCAGCATAAATGAAGGAATGAACTCGTGGACTTAGGTGATGCTCTTTTTGCAGAACAATTTTTGTTCTTGTTGGAGATATTGGAGAAAATATTTAAAACATAAAAATGACTGTGACGTATTCTAGCAAGTAAACGACATTGCTTGGGGGATTTTGTGATCAGTTCTAGCATTTTCTAGAAGGAACAACTGAAGGAAAACTGTCTTCAGTCTCATACAATTTGGAGTTGGTTATAAATGATAAGATGTCAAAAATTCTCTTATAGATCCAAGGAGAGATAATGTCAGTGGTAACCTTCAAGTTTCTGGTCAGACCCTTTTCATTAGTCTGTTTGTTTTTGTACCTTTGTCATTATTGTGTATTTTCTGGAAACCTCAATATTCTGGAATAAACCTAGCAGTTAAGTAGCCACGTGTGATACTGTGTCCTATTACCATTTGCAAAAGGAGAGTAAAGCTATTTATAGTTAACAGATATAGAACTATTCACCTTGGTAAACAAATTTTCTGAGTTTACCTTATAAGTTCTGATCCTGTCAGAGGATTTCTAAAATTTTATTTCTTTATATATTCTTCAACACAATATACCTATTGATTATTTGTGGATGTCATACAATGCATCTTAATCACACTTGCTTTCCAGTCCTACCAAGTTCACCCACCCATCTTGCACCCTTCACCAAAATAGAAACAAACACAAAAACAAACAAACAAATAAAAATCAAACTGCCAAATCCAATTGTGTTGCCCGCATGCTCGTTGGAGCATTGTTAAACTCCCAGTGGACANAAAAAGTACCTGAGTTTTCCCCAACCCCACAGCCAGAAGTTATCAATTGTGATGGACTACACTCCAGCATCTTTGTCACAATTTTAAGTCTGGACTGTTTCTTTCCGAGGGGTAGGGAAGAGATGTTGTCAGAGAAACCTTTAATGTCTCTCATGCTCGATTATGAGTCTGTAGACATCAATATCTGTAAAATAAAGGCTCTTGCCCCTAACTGGACTATAGATATCCACATGGCCTCCAGCAGCTGGCCAGATTAGGGACATTAACATGGCCTCATGTGGCAGCACAGAATATGGAGATCAATGTGACCCCATTACACTGTCTGTCTTAAAGTTAAAAAAAAAAAGTTTTGATTAGCATTAAATGGCAGGGACAGAGACACCAATAGCAGGAGAAAGGGACAGGCAAACTGTTGTTCTTGATGAGGCCTAAGAAACAAGGCTTGGAGCACAAACATAGATGTGACTTTGTAATGGAAGTAAATAAGATTAATCCAACTCCATGGGCTGTAGAATCTTATTTTCTTCCATACATTCCAGAATCATTACTAGCCTGTAGCAGAAAGCTAATCATTTAGTAAAGTATGATGCTTTCTAGAGTGTAGTTGTTGCCAAAACTGATGCTGTCTTTTCTAAGCTCTTTAGTCAGTGTGGAGCTATAGGAATAGCTAATGCCAGTGGGATGAAAAGAACTCATGTGCTCTTTTTCCGTGCTTAAAACAAGAAGACAGCATTAGTGGGTAGAGTCTGTGGAGACACCTGGAAGAGCAAGGAAGCCCTGTGCTTAATATAATACTGTAAGTGGAATCTACTATGACCCCAACAACCACAGGACTCACAAGTGTCAGACAGGAAAGAAGAAGAGTAAGGGTTGCCTTCTGGTTTCTGTCTGCGCCTGGAGCTGACCCTGTGCCACAGAACCCAGAGCTGATCCCATGCCACAGTGCTCCATACCCAAAATAATACCAGGATAGAGTGGGTCTCCCAGGAGTGCAGGCATGCCTGTGAGCCCAGGTAATATCATCAATTCTGCTCCAAGGGACCGGCCCAGAACTCTCAGGACACAGGAACTGAGGAGCAAGCAGCCTGGGACAGGATCCTTCCAGTTTCTGTCCGGGCCCAGAGCTGATCCTGTGCCACTGCGCTCCATACCTAAATGCCTTTGGGAGAGAGCTGGTCTCCTAGGAGTGCAGAAACACCTGTGAGCACAGGTAAGACCACCACTTCTGCTCAAGTTCCTGGCCCAAGAGGGATCCACCAAGAGCCATCAGGACACAGGAACCATGGAAGAGCTGGGGACAGGATCCTTCCGGTTTCCATCTGCATCCTGGGGCTGACCCTGTGCCACAGCACTCGATCACCAAATTCTTCCTGGAGAGAACTGGTCTCCTAGTAGTACTGACACACAGGCTTGCAGGAGCAACAAGACAAAGTCAGAGATAGCAAGACCAGCTAACACCAGAGATAACCAGATGTTGGGAGGCAAGGGTAAGAATATAAGCAACAGAAACAAGGACTACATGGCATCATCAGAACCCAGTACTCCCATCGTAGTGATCCCTGGATATCCTAACACAGCAGAAAAGAGACTTTGATTTAAAATCATATCTCATGATGATGATAGAGGACTTTAAGAAGAACATAAAAAAATTCCCTTAAAGAAATACAGGAAAACACAGGTAGGTAAACAGGTAGAAGTGCTTAAAGAGGAAAAGCAAAAATCCCTTAAAGAATTACAGGAAAACACAACCAAACAGGTGAAAGGATCGAACAAAACCATCCAGGATCTAAAAATAGAAATAGAGACAATAAAGAAATCAAAAAGGGAAACAACCCTGGAGATAGAAAACCTCGGAAAGAGATCCAGGAGTTATAGATGCAAGCATCTGCAACAGAATACAAGAAATAGAAGAGAGAATCTCAGGCACAGAAGATACAATTTAAAATTTTGACACAACAATCAAAGAATGCAAAATGCAAAAATTCTAACCCCAAACCTCCAGGAAATCCAGGACACAATGAGAAGACCAAACCTAAGGATAATAGGTCTAAAAGAGAGCTAAGATTCCAAACTTAAAGGGCCAGTAAATATATTCAACAAAATTAGAGAAGAAAACTTCCCTAACATGAAGAAAGAGATGCTCATGAACATACAAGAAACCTACAGAGTACCAAATAGATTGTACCAGAAAAGAAATCCCTCTTGTCAAATAATCATCAAAACACCAAATGCACAAAACAAAGAATGAATATTAAAAGCAGTAAGGGAAAAAGTCAAGTAACATATAAAGGCAGACCTATCAGAATTACACCAGACTTCTTGCCAGAGACTATGAAAGCCAGAAGATCCTGGGTACATGTTATACATACACTAAGAGAACAACACAAATATCAATTCAGCCTACAATACCCAGAAAAACTCTCAATTACCATTGATGGAAAAAACAAGATATTCTATGATAAAAACAAATTTACACAATATCTCTCCACAAAGCCAGCCCTTCAAAGGATAATAAAGGGAAAACTCCAACACAAGGAGGGAAACTAATGGCCTAGAAAAGCAAGAAAAAAGAAGACAAATCATGGAGCAGAGATTGAAGGAAAGGCCATCCAGAGAGTGCCCTACCTGGGGATCCATTCCATATACAGTCACCAAACACAGATGCTATTGTGGATGCCGATGCCAGGAAGTGCTTGCTAATGGGAACCTGATATGGCTGTCTCCTGAGAGGCTCTACCAGAGCAGGACAAATACAGAGGTGGATGCTTGCAGCCAACCATTGGACTGAGCATGGGGCCCCTGGTGGAGGAGTTGGAGAAGGGACTAAAAGAGCTGAGGGGTTTTGCAGCCCCATGGGGGGAGCAGCAGTGTCAACAGGTCAGACCTCCTGGACCTCCCAGGGACTGGACCATCAACCAAAGGGTATACATGGAGGGACCCGTAGCCTTGGCCACATAAGAGGCAGAGGATGAACTTATTGGATGTCATTGGGAGGAGTGACTCTTGGGTCTGAGGGTGTTCGATGCTCCAGTGTAGGGGAATGCCAGGGCAAGAAGACAGGAGTGGGTGGGTGTGTTGGAGAGCACTCTTACAGAGGCCAGGGGAGGGGGCATGGGATAGGGGGTCTCTCCTGAAGGGGAGACCTGGAAAGGGGAATATCAATTGAAATGTAATAAAAGAAATACTCAAAAAGAAAGAAAGAAAGGAAGAAAGGAAGGAAGGAAGGAAGGAAGGAAGGAAGGAAGGAAGGAAGGAAGGAAGGAAGGAAGGAAGGAGTAAGGGTTAGCAAGCTGAGATTAGAACTGTGTTCTGGGAACTAGATGATTAACTTTTATGCACTCAACCTACTGCTTCTGCACTAGCTTAAATTGTCTCAAGGAGTTACTTATATCAGGGCTATTCCACAATTCACTTGCTTATAAATCCAGTCTAGATTTGTCAAGTGGATGCTGGAATTCATCTTAATCATTTTGAGTGAATATTTCATTATCACTCCTGATTCTGTACACTAATTGGGGGGACAGAATTTTTACAAAATGACTTATTTTAGCCTATAAACCATTTATACTTGCCTCAATTCTAAAAACTAGTAAAATTAAGAAATAAAACTATTAAAATGTCTTTTCTCTAGGCTGGTTCTGGCCCAGCTGCACCTGCGTGTGGCCCAGGCTTCCCAGCTCCCTGTCTGCAGCTCGGTGGCAGCAGCATGGGTGGCACACAGGACGTGGGCTGGGTGGCGACAGGATTAGTCCTGGGCACTGGTGCCTGTCACTGTATCTACTGGCTGACTCAGGGACCGACTGCACCGAAGCATAGGCCGATTGCGCCCTTCGCCGTCCGCAGAAGACCTAACCGATGGCTCCTATGATGATATCTTAAATGCGGAACAGCTTGAGAAACTTCTCTACCTGCTGGAGTCAACCGACGATCCTATAATTACTGAAAAAGCCTTGGTCACCTTGGGAAATAATGCAGCCTTTTCCACTACCAGGCCATCATTCGTGAGTTGGCATGGGTGGGTGGGTATCCTAATTGTTGGAACCAAAATCAACTCCCTGAACCAAAGTGTTAAAGAGAAAGCTTTAAATGCACTAAATAACCTGAGTGTGAATGTTAAAAATCAAAGTAAGATAAAGATATATGTCCCCTAAGTCTGTGAGGACGTCTTTGCTGATCCCCTGAACTCTGCAGTACATCTAGCTGGACTGAGGCTGCTGACAAACATGAAGGTCACCAAGGACTACCAGCACCTGCTCAGCAGCTCCATCGCTGGCCTGTTCCACCTGCTGCTTATGGGAAACGGAAGCACCACGGTTCAGCTTTTGAAGCCGATTTTCAATTTGTCTGAGAATCCAGCCACGACAGAAGGACTACTGAGTATCCAAGTGGATTCTTCATTCCTTTCCTTTTATGACGGCCAAGTAGCAAATGAGATTCTTCTTCGGGTTCTTACACTGTTTTAGAATAGAAACAATTGCCTCAAAGTGGAAGGCCGGTTAGCTAATCAGCTTCCTTTTACTAAAGGGTCATTGTTTTATCTATTGTACGGAGAAGAAGAATGTGCCCAGAAACTGAAAGCCTGTCATCATGACGTGGATGTGAAAGAGAAGGCTTTAGCAATAAAGCCGAAATTCTGATCGGTTGCTCTTATTTCTAGTAAAGAATCAAACAGTAACGCAATCTTAAGTCAGAACACAGGAACGTTTACCTTCCATTAAAAGGGTTCTTTCAGCTTATGGAGTTCAACAATTAAAGTCAGTGTGAGCAGCCCTAATCCAACATGATGTTCACAATTTTAGATTTTGGAGTAGTTCAGATTTGCATTTTTTTTCACTGTTGATATTAGAGAGGCTGTATGGAACCTCCCACTTCACACCAAGTGAATAAAAGCAACAAAGAAGTAAGTAGATGTTTTTTACCCAGAAGTTCAGAAAGGCTGTTTATTTTTGTATTTGAGACAAATGAGATACAGTAATCAGAAACTAAACATAGGCAGAACCTCTACTGATTCGGCCAGGACAGACAAATATGAAAGCAGCCGTCAATTGTTCTTTAAATGTTTTATTGACACTTGTAGGGGGAATCATGGAAAATGTTCAATGTAAATTATGTTACTTGTTTTTTGTTTTGCTTTGTTTTTATTTTATAATTTCTTATTTACTTAATCTTTTCATAAGTACCTTTTATGATTTACATATTCTGACATTTATTGAAAAGTAAACAATTTAGGTTACTTCACTCCCCTTTGGTTTGGTTTCTGTCTATCCCTCCACCCCTTGCTCCAGATCATATCACAAAGAAGTAATAATGGCCAGCTTTATCGCCTCCAGAGCCTGTTCATTCATTGTTAGTACTGATGAAAATTAGCTTATCGGTTAATGAAAAGATTAGGACCCTTAATTAGGAATTCCATCTTTCATGCTTTTGCAGGACACAGGTCCATTCTTTGTGTCAAGCCTTAGTTAAACCAAGATTAGGAAAGAGCCTAGGTCTCAAACATTTCCTTAATGCCAGTTCAGTTAGGAAGTAGGTTAGTTCCTGTTTAACGCTGGCAGTTCTGCGTTATAAACAAAGGCCAGAAAGAGGAATTGCTAGGGTCCTGCTTGAGAGAGTTTGTATATTGTTCTAGGCTCTCATAAAGAGACAGCCTGTTTACCAGAATGTACATTTTTTTCCAGCATAAACCCTAAAAGTCTTCCCACCTTTATTATACTATCACTATCCAGTTCTATCCTATATCTACCCCATTACCCAGTTTTAAAGCTTATCCTCACTTAAAAACTATTGTTAAAAATTCTTTGTTTAAATCACTTGAAAAAATGTTCAACATCTTTATCATCAGGGAAATGCAAATCAAAACAACCCTGAAATTCCATCTCACAACAGTCAGAATTGCTAAGATCAAAAATTCCGGTGACAGCAGATGCTGGTGAGGATGTAGAGAAAGAGGAACACTCCTTCAATGCTGGTGGGATTGCAAACTTATACAACCACTCTGGAAATCAGTCTGGGGTTACTCAGAATTGGGCATAGTACTACTGGAGGATCCAGCAATACCTCTGCTGGGCATACACCCAGAAGATGTTCCAACTGGTAATAAGGACACATGCTCCTCTATGTTCATAGCAGCCTTATTTATAATAGCCAGAAGCTGGAAAGAACCCAGATGTCACTCAACAGAAGAATGGATACAGAAAACATGGTACGTTTACACAATGGAGTACTACTCAGCTTTAAAAACAATGAATTTATGAAATTCCTGTGATATCTGGAGGATATCATCTGAGTGAGGTAACCCAATCACAAAAGAAGTCACTTGATATGCACTCACTGATAAGTGGATATTAGCCCAGAAACTTAGAATACCCCAGATACAATTTGCAAAACACTTGAAACTCAAGAAGAAGGAAGACCACAGTGTGAATACTTCATTATTCCTTAGAATTGGGAACAAAATACCCATGGAAGGAGTTACAGAGACAAAGTTTGGAGCTGAGACGGAAGGAAGGACTATACAGAGACTGCCTGACCCAGGGATCCATATACAACCACCAAACCCAGACACTATTGCATATGCCAGCAAGGTTTTGCTGACAGGACCCTGTTATAGCTGTCTCTTATGAGGCTATGCCAGTGCAAATACAGAAGTGGATGTTCACAGTCATCTATTGGATGGAACACAGGAACCCCAATGGAGGAGCTAGAGAAAGTACTCAAGGAGTTGAAGAGGTCTGCAACCCTATAGGAGGAACAGCAATATGAACTAAAAGTAACCCCTGAGCTCATGTTTCTAGTGTCATATGTAGCAGAAGATGGCCTAGTAGAGGAGCTTGGCCTTGTAAAGATTATATGCCCCAGTACAGTGGAATGCCATGGCCAAGAAGTGTGAATAGGTGGGTTAGGGAGCAGGGCAGGGGGAGGGTATAGAGGACTTTCGGGGTAGCATTTGAAATGTAAATGAACAAAATATCTAATAAAAATTGTTTTAAAATATTGTTAAGACGACACCTCTGCTTATTATTTACATACTTCTGTTTAAATCCATCTGGGTTACTACGTGACAGGATAGTTTATAAACAGCAGGAATTTATTTCTTGTTCTAAAGGCAAAGTAATTCATGATTGAAGCATTAACTGTTGGTAACAGCTCAGACAAAGTAAATACTGTCAAATACCAAATCAAAGTTAATAAAACAATAATGAATTCATTGTTTTGGGAACCCAAGAAACTCAAGGTGTGACACTCGTTTCTAGTTAAATTACTTTACCATCATCTTTAGAAATGTTTCTTTGCCCACTTTGTTTTATATGAGTATATTTGAAGACACTCTAATCTGTCCAAGTAACTGCTGAAAACTTAAGACTTCATCACTTTTGGTGCCCGGAACTCTAGTAAGAGAGATTCTCTTTGTCAATGGTTCAAATAGAATCTAGGGAAAAGACGGTTGTCTAGACTTACTATAAACTTCCATTCCTGGAAGATATGAGGTGATTTCATAGCTTATCTATGATTACTTATGAGACAAAAGACTTAAAAGAGGCTGAAGGCAACAAAAAAGGCTTCACAAGTCAAGATCTTCGATGAGACTATTTCACACATGGCTGAGAGTATTACTAACTTTATTAGAGTTTCTTAAAAATTACTAGACTGTTTCTCGTTCAGATAGGGTGCATATGAATATTTTCCTCTTATTTCTTTTCTATGATGCAAGTTATCTCGCCCTGCCTTCAATTTTTTCCCTTTGTATTAGTTCCTTCCCACTCTTCCCAAATTAGTCTTTGAAGAGAACTGGACAAGAATTTACTTTGACTTTATTAAGAGGAAGTACCTTTTATGTTTCCAATTTGATTTCTAATTGAAACCAATTTTATATTACTTTTTATTTTACTGCCAGGCAAAGAGATCTATCAATTTGTATTAGCCAAAGGTTTATAGCAGACATAGTTAACTTCACCCATCAAGATTTTGCCTAGTCTTCTAAGTAGAATACATGCAAGATTGAAACTCACATGCGTATTTTCTCTTCCAATTCTATGAGACTTTATAAGTAAGTGGGCATATTTATACTAACAATATTGTATAATCTATAACTGAAATTGTTCTATATTGGATGTAAGAAAAAAAGTTTAAAAGTTTATTGGACGTATCCCTAGGTCATAAAATTATAATTACAAGTAAATGGAATCAAATCATTAAAATATATTTTTGCCTGAGAAAGGTGAATATTTAAATGAAAACTTTGCATATCAGTAGACTCTGTTAAAAATTTGAATTGCAAGAACGGCATTCAGCTCCTCCACTCCAAATGCAAAATGAAATGGATATATTGAAATTTCTCTATTACTCTGGCCATTGACCTGTTAAAAATATCGTAGGATGGTTTACCTCAGAAATTGTTATTAATAAGAAAATGACAAAAAAATTTGCTGCCCAAAGCTATGATTTCCAGAATGGTAAAAATTATATAGGCGTACATTTCAGTTTCTCATTTAGAATGGCAGGGAAGAGTGAACTGGAATCAAATACCTCCTCTGGTTTTGAAATGAAAGTGCACTCATGCTCATGGGTCCTGGGGGAAATGTGAGAATGGAAATGTGCCCATTCTGAACCCCAGTTACTTATCTCTCCTGGTTCTTGCTTTTGGTGCAGATCTGATTAGAGGTATACACTTAGAATGGGAATATGGGGCAATTCTCAGACCATCTTACCAGATCATGCCTGTGAAGTTTCAGGTTTGTATAGCTGTTGAACTCTCCCAGATCTCTAGCCTTTTAGCAGAGAATATGTGTTAAATGAGTGGAAAACACCACACACACACACACACACACACACACACACACACACACACACACACACACACACACTTTCTCTAGGTAGAACAATCTTTGTATATTTTATAACATTCCTGTCATTTCTCTGTATCTTCAGGTCATGGTAAAATTAATATCAGTAGAAAGAACACTTCAGATGCCGCTAAAGCTGTCTCCTATCCTCCCGTCTTTGGGGATGAAGGGCTGTTTCTTTGTCACTATAAGTCATCCCTCTGGGCTGAAAATACTCTTGTGGGAGCTATGATACCTTTTCCTAACACCCGCTTAGTGCTTTTCATGTTTTGAGCTTTTTTGAAACGTTATGTAGTCAATGGGGTGTCAGTCTGCAGCACAGAAGCACCTACAATATTGCCCTAGGTATTTGTCAAGGCTGCCCTTTTCTCAGCCATGTGTCTGATTTTGTCAATCATAGTTTTCTCTGTTTTTCTGCTCTGGTTTATGAGTTTTTGTTTTGACTTCTGTTTTCTATCAACATGCCAAGGAAAGGCATACTAACATAGTAGATAGAAAACTATATGTATTTTGTATCACATTGTGGAGCGAAACATTTTAATTTAATGGAAGTATATATTGACTATGGTCCCATAATATAATTTTTACATATTTCAAAGAAAGAAAAACTTTAAAATTTACTTCTTAGTGCAGTAACGGTACATATTAATGTGACCAATTGCTACTTATATGTACACTAAAAATATCTACTATAAAGAAGTAAAAATTAATAAAAACATCAAAACCAGTATAGTGGTTTCAGAGGAAAAAATTGTTCTACAACAAAAACATTTTGTTTCTAGTACAACTTAACCAGAATGGAAAATATCTTGGGGCACTGAATTAGGCTTTAAGACTAAAGAGTTACAAAAGTAAGCCTAACTAACCTCTTACCACTCAGGCAAATTGATTTTATTCTTTTGCATCTTCTCAAACAAAATTATGTTATTCTTTCACACCCACTTCAGTCATGGGTGCCCATGACAAACACAAATTGTGAACAAAGTGAACAATATTTTCTTTTTATTGTTATCCATTCCTTCCAAAGATAATTTGTTAAAGTCGTTAAAAAGGAGCTAATATAGTACCAAACACACATCCATTCTTTGTTTTCTTCTTTTTTTCTTTTTTTTTATTAGATATTTTCTTTATTTACATTTCAAATGCTATCTCGAAAGTCCCCTATACCCTCCACCCACCCTGCTCCCCTACCCACCCACTCCCACTTCTTGGTCCTGGCATTCCCCTGTAGTGGGGCATTTAAAGTTTGTAAGACCAAGGGCCTCTCTTTTCAGTGATGGCCGACTAGGCCATCTTCTGCTGCATATGGATCTAGAGATATGAGCTCTGGAGGTACTGGTTAGTTCATATTGTTGTTCCACCTAAAGGGCTGTAGACTCCTTCAGCTCCTTGGGTAATTTCTCTAGATCCTCCATTGGAGGCCCTGTATTCCATCCTATAGATGACTATGAGCATCCCCTTCTGTATTTGCGAGGCACTGGCATAGCCTCACTCGAGACAGTTATATCAGGGTACTTTCAGCAAAATATTGCTGATATATGCAATAGTGTCTGGGTTTGGTGGCTGATTATGGGATGGATCCCCGGGTGGGGTAGTCTCTGGATGGTTCATCCTTTTGTTTTAGCTCCAATCTTTGTCTCTGTAACTCCTTTCATGGTTGTTTTGTTCTCTATTCTAAGAAAGAATGAATTATCCTCACTTTAGTCTTCGTTCTTGATTTTCTTGTGTTTTGCAAATTGTATCTTGAGTATTCTGAGTTTCTGGGCTAATATCCACTTATTATTGAGTGCATATCAAGTGACTTCTTTTGTGATTGGGTTACTTCATTAAGGATGGTGTCCTCCAGATAAATCCATTTGCCCAAGAATTTCATACATTC
Organism: Mus minutoides; assembly: GCA_902729485.2. Lineage (NCBI taxonomy): Eukaryota > Metazoa > Chordata > Mammalia > Rodentia > Muridae > Mus > Mus minutoides. Next base: position 178,010 of record LR751279.1, read on the forward strand.
ATTGTTTTTAATAGCTGAGTAGTACTCCATTGTGTAAATGAACCACATTTTCTGTATTCATTCCTCTGTTGAGGGACATCTGGGTTCCTTCCAGCTTCTGGCTATTATAAATAAGGCTGCTATGAACATAGTGGAGCATGTGTTCTTATTACCAGTTGGAACATCTTCTGGGTATATGCCCAGTAGTGGTATTGCTGGATCTTTCGGTAGTACTATCTCCAATTTTCTGAGGAACCTCCAGACTGATTTCCAGAGTGATTATACAAGCTTGCAATCCCACCATCAATGGAGAAGAGTTCCCCTTTCTCCTAATCCTTGCCAGCATCTGCTGTCATCTGAGTTTTTGATCTTAGCTCTTCTATCTGGAGTGAGGTGGAATCTCAAGGTTGTTTTATTTTTGCATTTCCCTGATGACTAAGGATGTTGAACATTTTTTCAGGTACTTCTCTGCCATTCAGCATTCCTCACTTGTGAATTCTTTGTTTAGCTCTGTACCCCATTTTTAATGAGGTTATTTGAAATTCTGGAGTCCAGCTTCTTGAACTCTTTGTATATATTGGATATTAGTCCCCTATCAGATTTTGGATGGGTAAAAATCCTTTCCCAATCTGTTGGTGGCTTTTTGTCTTATTGACAGTGTCTTTTGCCTTACAGAAGCTTTGCAATTTTATAAGGTCACATTTTTCAATTCTTGATCTTACAGCCATTTAGTGGAAATTTAGTGGAATTGCTTCTAGTTTCTGTCCATTTAATTTGATGTTGGCTACTGGTTTGCTGTATATTGCTTTAATTATGTTTAGGTATAGGCCTTGAATTCTGATCTTTTCAAGACTTTTATCATGAATGGGTGATGGATTTTGTCAAATGCTTTCTCAGCATCTAAAGAGATGATCATGTGGATTTATGTTTGAGTTTGTTTATATAGTGAATTAAGTTGATGGATTTCCGTACATTAAACCATCCCTGCATCCCTGGGATGAAGCCTACTTCGTCATGATGGATGATCATTTTGTTGTGTTCTTGGATTCGGTTTGGGAGTATTTTATTAAGGAATTTTGCATCTATATTCATGAGAGAAATTGGTCTGAAGTTCTCTTTCTTTGTTGAATCTTTGTGTGATTTAGGTATCAGAGTAATTGTGGCTTCATAGAATGGATTGGGTAGAGTATCTTCTGTTTCTATTTTGTGGAATAGTTTGAGGAGAGTTGGAATTAGGTCTTCTTTGAAGGTCTGATAGAACTCTGCAGTAAACCCATCTGATCCTGGGCTTTTTTTGTTTGGCAGACTATTGATGACTGCTTCTGTTTTTTTAGAGGAAATGGGACTGTTTATATCGTTAATCTGATCCTGATTTACCTTTGGTACCTGGAATCTGTTTAGGAAGTTGTCCATTTCATCCAGGTTTTTCAGTTTTGTTGAGTATAGCCTTTTGTAGTAGGATCTGATGATGTTTTGGATTTCCTCTGGTTCTGTTGTTATATCTCCTTTTTCATTTCTGATTTTGTTAATTAGTATACTGTCCCTGTGCCCTCCAGTTAGTCTGGCTAAGGGTTTATCTATCTTGTTGATTTTCTCAAAGAACCAGCTACTGGTTTGGTTAATTCTTTGAATAGTTTTTTTTGTTTGTTTGTTTGTTTGTTTCCACTTGGTTGATTTCAGCCCTGAGTTTGATTATTTTCTGCCTTCTACTGCTCTTGGGTGAATTTGCTTCCTTTAGTTCTAGAGCTTCTATGTGTGCTGTCAGGCAGCTCTCTCTAGTTTCTTTTCAGAGGCACTCAGGGTTTTAAGTTTTTCTATTCAGAATACCTTCCTTGTGTCCCATAAGTTTGGGTATGTTGTGGCTTCATTTTCATTAAACTCTAAAAAGTCTTTAATTTCTTTCTTTATTTCTTCCTTGACCAAGGTATCATTGAGAAGGGTGTTGTTCAGTTTCCTCGTGAATGCTGGCTTTCTATTATTAATGCTGTTATTGAAGATCATCTTTAGTCCGTGGTGATCTGATAGGATGCATGGGATAATTTCAATATTTTTATATGTGTTCTGACCCATTTTGTGACAGATTATATGGTCAATTTTGGAGGAGATACCAAAATTGGATCTGAGAAGAAGGTATATCCTTTTGTTTAAGGATAAAATGTTCTGTAGATATCTATTAAATCCATTTGTTTTATAACTTATGTTAGTGTCCATGTGTCTCTGTTTAGTTTCTGAATCCAGTATCTGTCCAATGGTCAGAGTGGGGTGTTGAAGTCTCCCACTATTATTGTTGTGTGAGGTGCAATATCTGCTTTGAGCTTTACTAAAGTTTCTTTAATGAATGTGGCTGCTCTTTCATTTGGAGCATAGATATTAACAATTAAGTGTTCATCTTGGTAGAATTTACCTTTGATGAGTATGAAGTGCCCCTCCTTTTGTTCTTTTTTTTATTTTGTTTTTTTGTTTTTTTTTGTTTGTTTGTTTTAATAACTTTTGGTTGAAAGTCAATTTTATTTCATATTAGAATGGCTACTCCAGCTTGTTTCTTAGGACTTTTTACTGGGAAAATTGTTTTCCAGACTTTTACTCTGAGTTAGTGTCTGTCTTTTTTTCTGAGGTGGGTTTCCTATAAGCAGCAAAATGTTGGGTCCTGTTTGTGCAGCCAGTCTCTTAGTCTATATCTTTTTTATTGGGGGAATTGAGTCCATTGATGTTAAGAGAAATTAAAGAAAAGTAATTGTTGCTTTCTGTTATTTTTGTGGTTAAAGTTGGGACTCTGTTCTTGCGGCTGTCTTCTTTTAGGTTTGTTGAAGGATTACTTTCTTGCTTTTTCTAAGATGTAGGTTCTGTCCTTGTTTTGGCCTTTTCCTGTTATTATCCTTTGAAGGGCTAGATTCATGGAAAGGTTTTGTGTGAACTTGGTTTTGTCATGGAATACTTTGGTTTCTCCATCTATGGTAATTGAGAGTTTTGCTGGGTATAGCAGCCTGGGCTGGCATTTGTGTTCTTCTAGGATATGTATTACATCTGTTCAGGATCTTCTGCCTTTCATAGTCTCAGGTGAGAAGTCTGGTGTAATTCTAATAGGCCTTCCTTTATATGTTACTTGACCTTTTTCCGTTACTGCTTTTAATATTCTGTCTTTATTTAGTGCATTTGTAGTTCTGATTATTATGTGCCTGGAGGAGTTTCTTTTCTGGTCCAGTTTATTTGGAGTTCTGTTGGCTTCTTTTTTGCTCTTGGGCATCTGTCTCTTTAGGTTTGGGAAGTTTTCTTCTATAATTTTGTTGAATATATTTGCTGGCCCTTTAAGTTCAGAATCTTCATTCTCATCTACCACTATTATCCATAGGTTTGGCCTTCTCATTGTGTCCTGAATTTCCTGGATGTTTTGAGTTAGAATCCTTTAGCATTTTGCATTTTCTTTGATTGTTGTGCCCATGTTCTCTATGGAATCTTCTACACCTGAGATTCTCTGTCCTGGGTGTCCAGATCTCTTCTGAGTTTTAGTGGTCAGAGTATTCTGTGCAGGCAAGCTCTCCTCTTGCAGGGAAGGTGCACAGATGTCTGGCTTCAGACTTGCCTTCTGTTTGAAGATGAAGGCCTGTAAAGGGGTCTGTACCAGAAGACGTGTTGCCTCTGCAGTCTGTCTGCTCCCCTGCACAGCCTGCTCTGGGTGTTACAGCCCTCCAGGGCAGCCACCTCTCCTCTGGAGGGGAAGGTGCCCAGATTTCTGCTGCCAGCAACGGGGGTCAGTCCCAGAAGCTGTGTGCCTCTGCCTGTCCCAGAAGCTGTGTCACTTTTGCAGTCTGTTTCTCGCCCTCCACAGTCTGTGAGCTGATCTGCTCATACTTGTCTCAGAGGGACCTGGCAGACAACATGGCTCCCTTACCTGCTCTGGGGGTCACAGCCTTCCTTGGCAGCCACCTCTCCTCTGGCTGCGAGCATTCTTCGTTTTCTTAAAGCTCTATTTACTGGTAGTGGAATTATTCTTTAAGGATGTCTCTTATATTCCTTAAAACCCAGAAAAGAAAATTCTAGTCTTTGTGCTCTTTCAAGAAATTTGTTGATAATAGATAACGAAAATTATGTGTATATATATATATATATATATATATATATATATATATATGTGTGTGTGTGTGTGTGTGTGTGTGTGTGTGTGTGTGTGTGTGTGTGTGTGTGAATTCCATTAACTTGTAAAGAAAAATGAAACCATGAAATTTGCAATTAATCTATGGAAGTGAATACGATATACTGAGTCAGGTTACTTAAATCAAATAACACACACACTATAAGTTCTCTCTTATTTGTGGTTCCTACCTCTGAATCTTTAGATTTGAGTATATAACATAGAGTAATTGCAAACTATCAGGAAAGTAAGAAAAGGAGCGAGCTCTAGACAGTGCACTAGCAGAACACAGGAGCTACAAAGGGGTGTGTAATTGAAGATGTGGTGGGAAAGAGGGATATATAACACTAAGAACCTTTGAAAAATCCATAGAGAATAACTCCCCCAAGACCCATAGCCTAACAAAAATTGCAGTAGCATGAATATTTATCTGCTCACATTGTTGGTCAGGGGAGGAGAAGAGACTCCAAAACCAGGCTGTTGCTATTTCCCTTGGTTGTCTCCAAGAATATAAAAGTAATTTCCTTATTGCTAAAGATACCATACATTTTGGACATAGGATTTGGAGAAATAAAAGTAGATCTGACCTAAAACATTCAACTCCTAAAACTGGCTCTCTTATTATGGGAATGTGGTATCAATTTTCCAAGGAAGAGGAACAATTGTATTTTTAACCACCAGAAAAGTGTGTGAACCACAATGGACCAGCAAAATATCTGCAATGGTATAATGGTGGCATACAAGTCTTATTGGTAACCAACATCTCTCCAATTGGACTTAAGGCCCACTCAACAGGAAGTGAATTCATATCTAGGACTGTAAACCAAGTCCATGGCAAGAGAGGTTACAGACCTTAGAAGAGAACCTAATATTTGCCATTTTCCTAAGCCAAAACAATTTTTAACTTTGCTTTACATATTATTAACCCATAGATACGTGTACCTCTCACTTCTCATCAAAAAGCACCTGCTTTCCACAGATGGAGACTCTGACAGAAATCTACAACTGCTCAAAATGCAGAGACTAGTTATAGGGTACCCAAAATGCAGAGACTGGTTATAGGGTACCCAAAATGCAGAGACTGGTTATAGGGTATCCAAAATGCAGAGACTGGTTATAGGGTACCCAAAATGCAGAGACTGGTTATAGGGTACCCAAAATGCAGAGACTGGTTATAGGGTATCCAAAATGCAGAGACTGGTTATAGGGTACCCAAAATGCAGAGACTGGTTATAGGGTACCCAATTCGAGCTGATACATCTGCAACATAGTTCCCTTGCATTAAAGCTCAGGAGAAATTGCAGAAGAGGGAGCAGAAAGAGTGTAAGAGTCAGAGATTCAGAGTGCCTGCTGTTAATGGCGCCTAGACATGACAGGACGTCACCTAAGAACTCTCAACAGTATTGTTGACTAAACAAGACAGCACAATGACAGCATCCATTGATCTGCCAGGGCAGTGGGGAAAATGCACATGATTCCAGCCCTAGATGAAAAGCTATAGGAGGCCCCATGCCTGCTGAAAGAGGGAGTATCATTTTCTTCCAGGGATGAGCTCTCATATAGGTTGTCTGGCCTTAAGTAATCAGTCTTTAACACATGTACAAACAAGCAAAAGTAAATAGATTCAGTAGATTATATAACCCCCCTCTATCATCTATCTATCTATCTATCTATCTATCTATCTATCTATCTATCTATCATCTATCTATCTATCTATCTATCTATCTATCATCTATCTATCTATCTATCTATAGTATATATATATATATATATATATATATATATATATATATATATATGTATTTTCTGTATAAATATAAACACATTTAACAATAATAATTTTAATAGAGTTTATGAATTTGGGAGGTAGACATGGAAGGAGCTGGGAGTTACAGTGGTTTCAAGAATAAGTTTCTTAAATTTTATTTAAGAAAAAGTACTAACCATAATTTTACAGAAGTCTTATTGGGGTCACATATGGCTAGAACACCTTCATTTTACAGATGGAGAATTAAGAATATGGTTAGGCAAGAACAAGAGGAGCTAGGTTCATTTGCAAGTAGTTTACAAGCTCTGTGGCAGCTCTCTGTGTGAGCCAACCTTCAGTGACTCTCAACCACTCCCCAGGTTGTACTCTCCTGGGAAGCTTTGACAAATGCAGATTTCTCAGGAATAACTCCCAGAGAGACTGCATCAGGGAGTCTCAAGTGGGGTCTTAGAAACTGTTTCAGAATTAAACAAGCTGGCAAACAAATCTCAAAACAACACTCTGGGTGATTCTAATTTTGTTCTGGGTGGTAAAGCACTCACTCAAGGTGACATAGCTAAGTAGCTTCACAATCATCTTTAAGTTCAACATTTTCTTGCCTTATAGATTTGTAGAAAATATAAAAATGTTGGACTCTTTTAAGAAGGGGTTTTCTAGATGGCAGGAGATAGTCAGGATTAATATTAGGTGCCTATATCCAAGGTAGGGGACATTAAAGATAGTGTGACTTTATCCGTGAGTGTAAAAATTCCAAACCCATGTCTTCATCTATGGTCGAGAGATAGTAATCATAATATCATAATATCTGATGTAATTCCTCTTATAAGGTTTAAAGCCATTAGCTTTTAGTAACCACTTACTTCACCAGTTTATTGAAAGTATATTCATATATATATATATATATATATATATATATATATATATATATATGATTAGTGGTATTTTCTATCAACTCCCTATTATTATAATGAGATTTTTTTCTTCGTATAATTCCATTTTGCTTGTGTATATCTATGAGGTATGTATATGTATGTGTATTCATGTTGAGTTGTGTGGGCATGGGTATATGTATATGGCATGTACATGTAGAAACCCTGCAATTGACCTTGAGTGCCTTCTTCTCTAACTCTCCACCTTACTCATTGAATTGGGGTCTTTTGAGAGGGCCCATATTTTGTCAATACTGATAATCAAGCTAACTAGCTGTATTCCTGATCACCTATCTTCATCTTAGCCTCTAAATACTGGAATTACAGATAGAGCACCATACCTACCTGGTTTTTCTATGGCAGCTAAGGACAGAACTACAGTTGTGATAAACGTATGGAAAGCATTTTACCTGCAGAAAGCCCATTTCTCTTTAAAACATAATTATTTGTATCTCATACCCAGAATTCATGGTTGGTAAGATCTATATCATATCTCAAAAGTTTTAGGAAAATTTTCTCATAACTAATTTGTATGGTTCTTTGTATCTATGTGTCTGTGTTCATGTATGTGGATGTTGATGAAGTTTCATGTGTACTTGTATGTAGAAGACAGAGGGAAACTTTGATTGCTATCCACCACCAATTTTGTTGAACCAGTGTCTGCTGTTGGTCTAAGCCTCATTCAGTGTGGCTAGGTTGCTGGACCAGTGAGACCTGGGGTCACCCCATTTCTGTCTCCTGATGAAAGGATGATGAATAGTCACTACTATGACTAGATTATTTTTTTTTATTGTGGTTCTGAGAATTGAACTGCTGTTCATTCTTAGGCTTGCATGACAAGACTTTACTGTCCAAACTATGTCTTCAGGTCCGCTATACGAATGGTGATCCAGACAGATCCAGTGTATTCACTGCTTTGCTTGGTAACTGTGATAAATTACCACATATGAAGTGATTTAAGGAATAAAGGATTCATTCTGGCTTACACTTTGGGGAAATGTATTCAGCTTGTGACAAGGAAGGCAAGCAGCAGAGGCAAGCCTGCTGGGCATATTGCATCCACAGTCAGCAAACAGTGAAATGCATGCTGGTGTGCAGCTGGATTTCTCCCTTTTATCCAGGCTAGGACCCCAGCCAAAAGAAAGGGTGGCACGCTCATTTATGATAGTTGTTCACACTGTCCATTAACCTAACTTATATTATCTACTGCATACAAGTCAAGATATTTGACTCTAAGTTTACAAATCTCCAAGGGTCCCATCAAGTTGAAAATCATAAACTATCAGAGTTGGTAGCCTGCATTTTGGCCTCTCTAGTAAACAAATGAGACCCTGACTCATCAAATACCACCTCGTTATATAGCAATGTAGTTTGCTTCAATGAAGCACAGTCCTATGCTAGCTCCAGATTTTCCTACACTCCATGAGGCTACTTTCTACTATATTATCACTGTCATCTCTGTGGTCTTCAAGGAAGCTGAATCAACTGAATGCAATCATGTTAGAAGTTTTATTAGAGACTTGGGGTTAGAAGGTGGGAGGCTAATATCTCCTTTGTCTCAATTTAGTATGACACTAATGCTCAGAGAAGACTTGGCTGAGTTTTTAAAGGGTCTTACAGAGTTTATCATTCTCCACCATGGCACACACGGATCTTTTTAAATGTGTGAGTAGACTGTGCCCACTTCACAGGTATGCTGTGTTGTACTGTCTTGCACCGTGAAGGCTGTTCAAATGCAAGCTATTCATTTAGATTCAACAAGGAAAAAAATTAAAACTCAAAACCAAAATCAATACTTATCTCTTTGTGCCTACTTAGTGGCTGTAGATGCTGGCTTTCATGAGTAATGGATTCAAGCTCCACTGAGACCGAACACTAAAATTTATGGACTTCTCCATCGTCATTAATTAATAGTGTGCACACACAGAAAAATAACCAGGCGGAACACTTAGAAATGAAATTATTGCTGAAGCACTGACTACATGGTTTTTAAGTGGTCAGTCAGGTGAATAAAATGAATAATTAAATGTGCTGCACAGACAGGCAGCATGGAGCAGTATTGCAACAGGCTTCTAATTCTCTCTGCCGAACATACAGCTTGCACCGAGATCTTCATTGATTTTATTCTTATCTATTTCTCATGGCCCCTTTGTAGCTGTGTTTTCTCTGTGCAAGTTTAGAGGGGGCCTGCTTCATAGTGTGTGATCTCATAAAGGATGCTTTAGGGATTCCTTGCAGTAAGTAACTGAGGACTTCATTTCAAGCTGCGAACCTGCAGAGAATCAAGAATGAATATGGTCTTAGCATAATTTTCATTATGCTACCTCTTAGTGCTCTTTATATTTGTTGCAATGTAATTTCCATGGGGAGCTTGCCTTAGAAAATCCATGTCCTATTGAGAATAGCTGTTCTGAATTGGAGTTATGTCAATTTCATAGCATATTTCCTGAGGGAATATTTATTCTGCATCTGAAATGACGAAGAAAAAAAAAATTGGACCAGGTAACTGGAAAAGAAACTTAAATTATATGGCAGTTTTAAATTTTAGTTTCCATGTATCCACTGCCATTCTTTTTGTTTCTGATGTTTTTAGAGATTTATTTGACCATTTGCGTTCCAATTCCTTGATATGGTTTTGGAAGTTTTTATCTTATTTGTGGAGGTATTTGTGCCCATGTTGTGTCCTTGTGCCCTCAGAGGCCAGAAGAGGATGTTAGTGGTTGTGAGTCTCCTGGTGTGGGTGATGGGAAGTAAACCTAGTTCCTCTTCTAGAGCATGAAGTGCTTTTAACAACTGTGGCATTTCTCTGGACTCATTTGCTTTCTGTTTGGGGGTTTGTAAAAGCTGATTCCATTTGTTCTTTGCCATTCCATTTGTTCTTCATACATGTACATGATGCAACCTGATTACTCTTGCTTTTGCCTTTCTTATCTTGCTCTCACCCCTGTTGTGCCCCATCCACCCTATAGGTTGTTTTTTCTCACATCCCCCTTTTAATACAGCCTCTTTAATTGGTCCTTCTGAATTCTATACCTGCAGACAATGCATTGTGATTATATTCACTCTTCCCTTGTCTCTCTAAGTCCAGCTAGATCTACCTCCCTCCACCTTAATCCTCACATCTCCTCCATCCTTCATGACCTCTTTTTTTATATTTTTACCACACCATACTGCAATTGGTGCTGCCCATATGTACATTGGGCCATCTACTGGAACATGCTTCCTCTATCAGAAGCCACACCCTTAAAGAAATCTGTTAGTCCCTTTCTTAGCAGCCATCAACTGTCATAAAGTCTCTCAGCTTGGAGTGGGTGGCTAATGAGGCCCTCCACACTTAATCCTAGAATGGGGATTGACTTAGTCTTATGTAGATCTTATGCAGACACCCACAGCTTCTGTTAGATTATTAATGCTTCAGTTCTATTATCTCCAGAAGAAAAAAAAATTCCCCAGGTATTCTTTGAATTCTGGCTCCTATAATCTCTGTGTTGCTTCTTCTATAATGTTTTCTGAGCCTTGGAAAAGGGTATGTGATATGTGGGCAATTTTCTTGTACAAGTCAAATGTTAACTATTTTATTTAGTCTTTGCTGAGTATTTAGTCTCTGTATCAACTACTCAGTATTGTCAGTACTATAAGAAAGCAGAATAGATAATTATTAACAAATAAATTCACATTTATGCTTATCAAAAATTGTTGGCTCGGACATGGCTCATGAGTATAGTTTGATGTTCTACCTGAACTACCTGGCTCACGGTGCCAGCAATGATAGCAAAACATGGAATGGTTGACATCTCTGGGGGAGAAATGGAGTTGTAAAACGGGTGGTTATCAGCCTTCTCTGGCTGGTTTTTTCTTCCTTGCAAGCCATTTTCTTCCAGATATCTTGAGTTCAGATCCTGTGAGGCTGGGCTACTGATGACCAGGGAGAAAATAGAGAGTCCTACTGTCTGTGCTTTGTGAATTAGAAAGTGTTTTCCTGTTCAGGGTCTACAGAGGAACTCCCAAAGGAAAGAAATCACAGTCAGAGTTCATATTCTCTGGTGTTTTGAACGTTTTTCTTTTGCTTTATTTACAGGTTAGAGTCCAAAGCCTGAGAGCCCTATAGTTGAGAAAAAGAAAAGACTTAGCGTATGATTTTTGCCAAGACTCCAAGGGAAGGCAAAGCAAAAAGAAAAGGCTACCATTCCTCAGGCAGAACTCAACAGGAAGAGAAAGCAATGTTCTCTGTAGATGAGGATCCAGGCAAACATGATAGTCCTTCACAAAGGTAGCCACAAGTCTTTGCTGAACACATTGGAGTTGCATGGGTCTGCCAGATCACAAGGCTAATTAAGCCCAGGCAGAAAGAAGCTCAACATTCCAAAGCCTGGCTAGTCTCCTTAAGGTAGTGCTTCTTTGAAGTCTGACCATTTCCTATTGTTTGTTTAAGCTTCAGCTCTTAGTTCTTTCCAAAAAGGATTTGAGGGAGCTTAAACATTAATGAAAATACAAACCAACACTGTGTGTAATGAGCCAACTCCAAGCCTATGCAAATAAAGAAAATAGAATAAATGTTGCAGGAGGAGGGGCTGAGATGATTGCTTCATTGGGTACTGGATTTGGCACAGGGGCAAGTTTTGGGTTTTTTTCACCAGGGTAGTTTATCACCCAAGACCTCATTTAGAGGAAGATACCTTGTCAGACTGTGGGACTGCTCAGATTACAGTGTCAATAGCTGTTTCCCTGTCCTCTATACTAGTATCATTCTTATTTTAGTCAGAATTTGGTTTAAGTAAGGATCACTTCAGAGATTATTAACAGAAAGCCAGACACAACTCCTGAAGACAAGGAACTAATCTACTTGCTTTCTTGCTTCTCTTCCTTCTTTTCTTCTTTCTTTCTCTCTGTGTGTTTCTTTTTTTGTGTGTATGTATATGTGTATACACACATGTGTGTTTATGTACATGTATGTGAGAGCACACACTCATATGCAGAAACCAGAGAAAGACAAGAAACGTGGTCACTTTTTCTATCAATGTCTGCCTCATTCTCTTAAGTCAGAGACCATCACTGACCGTGGTGCCAGGTTGAAGGTCATCTAGGCCTGCCGATTCCACCATCCTCTCCTTCCTACACACCCCTGTTTGTTCATGAACACCTGTGAGCCTTTTCACATGAGTTCTTGGTATTAAACTTGAGCTCTCACATTTGTGCAATAAGTATTCTTTTCAATGATTCTTCACCTGAGCATGGGAAGAGACAGTACTAATCCATTCGTGGTATAAAGAAAAATTACATCTTTCTTTCCACCTGGGGACCAGACACCTAGGCCAAGTTGGTGATTTCTCAAAATAACTGTAATAATTCTGATCTGACTTGACCTTCCCTGATGTCAATCCATTTTCTGTCGCTATAACAAAATTTACTTTGTTAATTACTATGCAGAGATCTTATTTAGGTCACCGGTTTTATGGGAGAGAATATGTGTTTATGTGTTTGTTCCTGCAGGTGTACATTTGTACACATATGTCCATGTCTGTGGTGCAGTATGTAAGGAGAACAGAAGACAACCCCAAGTGACATTCTTCAGGAGCCATTCAACTAGAAACCTAGAAACATCTTTTTGGCCTAGAGTTCATTGATTCAGGTAGTCAGGATGGATTGTAAACCCCAGTCATCTGTGTCTCAGCCTCTTCACCAATGAGACTGCAAGAATAATGTGCTGGCTTTTTTTTTTTTTTAACATAGGTTCTGAAATTTGAACTCAATCCCCTGCTTGTGTGGTAAGCATTTTACTGAGTGAATCACTCACCTCCCCAACTCCTGGTTTATAGCTTTTAAGGGTGAAAAATTTTTTTGTTAGTCTCTAGTGATGTCTTCTGGTAGATGAGATCACAATTGCAGAAGGAACTGCAGAAAAAATTAGATAGCAAGCCAGGCAGCCAGAGGGTTTCAGGGGCCAGGCTTGTTCATTACAGTAGTTTGCTTTCACAAACTTCTCTATTCTAAGGGAAAATCCCCAGTGAGCAACTTTACTTTTACTAGGCCTTAGCTTTTAAAGGTTTCATCCTCATCTTCATGTTTCATACTAAGGACTAAACTTCCAACACGTGTGGTGTCCTTGAAGAACAAATCATATACAAACCATACCACATAGAACGTTGAGACATTCAATATTTTCCACCACATTCCAAGGAGAATGGACATATTTAGAGAAGTATTATTTAAGAAATATAATGTAACTATTTTGAGTTACATTTTTTTTTTACTTTTAAAGATTTATTTTATTTATTATATGTAAGTACACTGTAGCTGTCTTCAGACACTCCAGAAGAGGGCGCCAGATCTCGTTACGGATGGTTGTGAGCCACCATGTGGATGCTGGGATTTGAACTTATTACCTTCGGAAGAGCAGTCGGGTGCTCTTACCCGCTGAGCCATCTCACCAGCCCTTGAGTTACATTTTAACAGTCAATTCGTCACAGACAAGATTCATGAGAAGAGAGTCTCAATTAGAATGATTGTCTAGATCAAGTTGGCCTAGGTGCATGCCTATAGGAAATTGTCTTTATTGTTAATCAATGTAGGAATGTCCAATGCATTTTGGGCAATACCATTTCCTAGGCACAAGTTCCTGTATTATGTAGATCCAGTGACATCTATCAGAAAGCACACAGAGATGAGTATGTGTGTTAAGCACACAGAGATGAGTATGTGTGTTAAGCACACAGAGATGAGTATGTGTGTGTGTTTCCCTTTGCTTTTGATATCGCCTACATAGTTCTGTTTTTGAGTTTGTACAAATCATATAACCTTTTGGCCAATAGCATGCTTTTAATTGTCATAATATGATGTATTATAGTTGTTCAATTGCCTTAAGTTGAAGCTTTTTGAACTCTCTCCTAAGGGAACTTTATATCTGTTATTTATTTTTTAGCAACAACTGCAGCAACAATAACAACAATGATGAGAATGACAAGGAAAATACTTTGCAAAGCCTATGAGAAGTCACTTAACATGGAATACAATAAGCCAGGAGTTGAGTGTGCATGTGCAAGTGTGTGTGTGTGTGTGTG